>CM029126.1:15666526-15961526 GCA_016859345.1 Istiophorus platypterus
ACAGCAGCATGAACTCCCTTAATTGTCAGGAGTCAGAGTAATGCCTTTTTTAACCAAATAGTTCCAGGTAGTAAGAAGCCATAGGAAATTATTCAGGAACTAAAAATTCCTCTTGGGCATTGCTGTTTGTGTTTGCACTGTATCAGTAGAACCGTGAAATTTAAGCAAATGTGCCTGATAACAGAATAAGAAGTGACTTTCCTCACATACAAGGAAACTGCTGTGTGGTCAAGTACACTAGTGTTTTCGGCAGCATTGTTTAAAATCCTTCATTTTTAAAAATCTGCAACTGAACACATGTTGTTTTGCTTGTAGCTTTTGGCTGACAATAATCAAGATGGAGCAGCCTGAGAGATTTTTATGACTGATGGACCGCAGCAAAGTCCAGGCTTTGTTGCCTGTTTTTGTAGAGTTTGACACTGCAAGCATGTACAAGTGATGTGAAAGGCGAAAGTGTCTCTTCCACTGGAGGAACCTTTACCCCTGGGAAATTTCATGGACAGTTCAAACTTTTGTTAAAAAAATAAAAAAATAAAAAGCAACTGTAGGAAAACCAAAAGTTGAAGCAGTTTGACCGCAGTGTGCTACACTGAAAAAAGTTTCCTTTGTTGGATATTAGAGACAGTCAGGTTCCAGGTTCAACCCTCTATTCTGCAAGGTGTTTGTTCTTGTTGAAGTACCACTGAGCACATAATCCTTACTCAGTGTTCCACCTCAGCAGCCGTACAAACAGTGTGTGTTGGATGCACAGAAATCGGGGCTTGAGTTTCCAGCTGAGTCATAGGGAAATTCTCTGACAGCACTGATATAGACTGTTGAAATATGCTGCCACTTTTTCTTACCATGTTTACCATTTCATGCATGCTAATTTTGCAAATTCCTCTTTCCCTGTCTTTTTTTTCTGCTAATGTCTGCTGTGCTGGGAAATGGCACATATACAGCAAGGGTAACTTTTAAAAATCAGTCCTGGAGCACACTAGGTTCCAGTGTATTCGTGTGTATTTGTACATCACACTGCAACAAGCTGCAGAGACAGTTGATTGGTTGTTTTTCGAGCTACACACAATAGATCCTTACATGAATACCCTCAGACAATCTGAATGGACTCTGGTGTTGGCTGGATCAGGTACAAGGACGTTTAAGACTTACACGAAGCATGGCTTTAAGTATTGTCATGGGTTCAGAGTCTGGTCAACAGGGACTAACTGTAGCAGCAGACTCAGTTTAATGACCTTAACAGAGCTAATCCATACTAAAAACACACATACAATTCTCCAGCATCCTCTACCAGTTGGCTGTGGAGAAGAATGTCATATCTTCTGGCCTTTCCCATCTTTCACCTCTCACCCTGCCTGGAGCACACCGTGGACCAGCTGCACTTGAGTGTGTGTGTGTGTGTGTGTGTGTGTGTGTGTGTGTGTGTGTGTGTGTGTTTGTGTGTGCGGGCGTTTGAGTGCGTGTGTGTGTGTGTGTGTTTGTTTGTGTGTTTGTTTTTGAGCATGTGTTCATCATTAACAGTGACCCGAGATTCATCTGTGTCTGTGAAGGGATGAGACAGAGCGAGGAGACAGATACATCTGCTGCAGGAGATGTGTTGATATCAGAGCAGACCATTCATCCTCACCGGATGAATGGTCTGCTCTTTACTTCTCTATCATTACACTGCCCTCCTCCCCCTTTACCTTCTGGCCACATATATAAATATATACAGTCCATATAATCCCATTTAAAAGGTCTCCATTTACCCTCAGATTCAAAATTGAAGTAGTTTTGCTGTTATAATTCAGTGCATTTTTGGGGAGATAATGTACTATATAGTAAATTTTGCTGTTTTAATTGTAGAGGAAATGCTCAGTAGTAAATCAACTAGTTATCCTGCAGATATGTCATTTTTTAAAGGGGGAAAAAAAGTAAAAAAGTTTAATTATTTTTTTGAATTGCTAAGATGGTTGCAGTGCAGTGTATTATAATACATTACCCATGTTATATCTTAATAATTAGAACCTCTGCAATTGATTTGAGGATTGATTTTTCTGGACAGTTTTGTAATTGGGATTTAAATTGTGTTTAATTACTGCAAAGTAAACTACAGGCCAGATTTTGTGATTTATTTAGTATTAAACTAGGTATGATTATACCAAGCACAATCACGAATTTATCTTCTGTCTACATAAATAGAATTATGTAATTATATGTATTCATGAATAAAGCAATTGCTTTTCGGTTTTTCACTGCTAGTTTTTTATATTTAAACTTGGTTCTATATTAGAGTACAAGAGACTGCTATATAATAATAATAATAATAAAAAAAAATTGTAATAATAAAAAAATGACCCCACCTCTTTGGGACACACATTTACATTTTATTATAAAGTGATACGTAGTGGTTGTTTTAGACAGCATCAGTTTTTTAGCAAATGCCCCCAAAGTGTCAAGTTTATGTTCAAGTGACAATGCTTCCCAATGTACGTAGTAATTATGTATTAAGGGGATTTTATCAAATAGCGACAAACTCTGCATAGGGAGCATGTCAGGGTGGATGGGAAAATATTAACTTTTAACTTGAGTGACAACTCTTTTTTCCCGTTTCCAACAATTAGTCAACATTGTTTATTTTAACTATGATTGTTCCAAAACCTTAACAATGTGGTTATCATCGTAACCATGATGACACAGGTCCTCTGGCCTTAAAAACAAACCTTTTTAACCCAGACCACTATCTTTTCCCAAAACATAAAATTTTTTTCCTTTTTTGCCAAAACCGAACTTAACATTTACCACAGCATTGGCACAACATAAAGGGGTTAGTTATTCATTTTTAACCAGTGATTTGTAATGGACTTTTTATTGCTTTAGAGATATGCTTGACATAGCATAATACTATTTGAACATTCTCACCATCAGACTCAAAAGTGGCAGTAATGCCAAACTGCTGGTAAGTAGATAAATTACCCATAATGATACAGTTGAAAATTCTGTGATGTAAGTGCCTAAGTTAATGTTAGCTTCAGACAGAGAGACTGACAGTATGAGCTGCTTCACTCTGAATCCTGGAGGTCTCAGTTTAGAGGTTATAAGGTGTTAGGCTTAAAATAATATGATGTACTTAATAGTTCAACTGAGTTTCGACCGGTCTGTTCACCATTGTCATTTACACTCAACTGCAGAAATAGCTGCTAATGAATACCTAGATTGTCAATGTAAAAAACAACTTGCCTCTTTTTTGTTGCTTTATGAACAAAACTCAAAAGCTTTTATTTTGTTTCCTCTTTGATGAAACAATGTCCTACCATTATGTACAGACAACAGAATACAGAAAGCATATGAACCAGGCAAAAGCTTAGATTTTCTGCATATTTCATGCACTCACAGGATCACCGTTAATCATGTACATCTGGGTAAATCAGTGGTAACAGCAGACATTATAACCAGTGAAATCAACACTTACTGGCTTAAACCTTTACTTGCTATAGCTTTTTGAGGCACTTTTACGTATGAAGTTTACTATTACCCTTGCCAAGGATGTCATGTTTTCACAAGTGTCTATTTCTTGTTTTGTTGTTTGTCGGCAGGACTACGCAAACATACTAACCTCATTTTCACCAAACCTGATGAGGGGATTGAGTATGGCCCAAGGAAGAACCAACTGAATTTTGTTTCAGACCTCTTTAAAGGGGCAGGGGTGGATCCAGGAATTTCTTTTATCACATCACTTATCATTGCAAGACAGGGCATTTTTGAAATTTTCCCTAATATTTGGCCTTGGAAGAAGCATGCACTCTGAGTTCCTTTCTAGTTAAAACTTTGTTGCTCTTGCAATTTAAAAACTTCACTCATTCAAAATGCAGTTTTAGTAATAAAATCATTCATCATTCTGCCGTCCTTCCTTTCTTTTTCATAGAACAATAGCTGATGTGCCCAGTTTTCAGGAAGCCTGAGTTGACTTTTTCAGGGGAAAAAAAAAAAAGACTGAGAACCTGAAAGGGCAAGCAAATATATGGATCTTAAATTTGTGCTTGAATTAAGCTTCATAAAATGTCATGTAAGGGCTAAAGCAGTGTATCAGCTTACTGGGAAAACTTGGCTTTGAGTCTAAGAATATTTGATGACAAAGTAATAAGAGATAAGATGAAGTGGTCTGTTGTTTTTTTTCATGGATGGTAATGCATCTTTTGTTCATGAAGAGAGGAGGAACCTTTTAACATATTCTTGCTAGAGAGCTATATTTATCATTTAGCTCAGATTACAGGGGGCAATTGTTCCCTTGAAGAGAGTTGTGTCCAGCCATGCGCTGTTGAAGAGTCTGAAGGGTTTTGTTTCAGCCAAGATCAGATTTCACTAATTAACACACCTTCAGTCAAAGAGGGACGAAGTAATTAGTAAAATCAGCAGCTGCAGTATTTTGCGGGAACGAAGACCTGCAGAGTCTCCATGGACCGAGGAGCGGACACCACTGGCTCACAAGGCTAATTGCTTATGACTCATTACCTCAAGGCAATGAAGATCATATTTATTGATTACCAATGTATTATATAAATGTCTGAAAACTCAGTGTCCTTTTAAAGTATCTCAGAAATGCTCACCACTACACAGAGGCTTTTAAAATATAACAAATTAATTGAATTGTTATTCAAGGAAGTGAGGTTCTATTCCCCTTATGCCTTTTCAACGTGGTGAAGAGGAATGATTAATGTGAACGATGAAGACACATTTAGGAATGGCTTCCAGAGCAGACACTTTGCCAATTCCTGAGGCTTGCAGTCTAACTAGAGTATGCTTTAAAATCACTTCTTTTGTTCTTTGTTTTTTACTCATCCACACACAGACACCGAGGTGATAGGTAGGTATGGTAATGCAGCCACCTTTTGGCTGTAGTTGTCCGTCTAATTAGTGTGACTTTAGGGGGACAGCTAGAGGGCTTTTATGTGTAAGGTTCCCAGTTTAACAGTGTAACTGAGCCTCAGGAAGCACACTCGGAATCATAGCCAAATAGAATCACCTTTACTCTGATGAGTTGAAGTTTGCCATCACTTGAGGCCCTGTGCTGCAGCTCATAAAAAAAGCCATGTGGGTGACGACTGCAGTGAAGCTGGAGCATCTTTGCAGCATAAATTAGCAAGTTTGGATTTTGCTCACACATAATTGACCTGATTTGACAGGCTTGAGTAGCGAGAGATTTATTGTGGCTGCTTTACTGTTTGTCTTTCTCTTAAAACAATTTCAGCATAGATGGTAGGAGAATGAATAGTGAAACAAGCTGAACTGGAGGGTTATTGCATTAGCATGTAAATAGTGAAGCTTTTCTTATATTTTCTGTTAGGGAGAAACTTTTCAACTCCAATATAAGTTATTTGTAGAAATGTTTGTTTTATTTGAACAATTACATCCACTCTGTATATTGAGAAAATGCCCCAGGCTTCAGTTTTATTAAATCTTTGTGAAACCTTTTGGATCTAATTGAATGAGACAGAATCTAAAGCCATGCTAGTTGCTCCCCGAGGCTGTGCTTAGACACAGCAGTGCTCTGAGCTAAATATTAATGTCAGCCTCCTATGTGTGTTGTGTTTACAAGTTTAGCATGTTTGTATCATTAATATTTGCTAAATGACTAATGAAATTGCTGGGAATGCATTTGTACTCAAACAAAAGAACTGGACAAATAGTTATTCTGACCTGATGATGATCAAACAAAAATATACATAAAGATATTAACAAACAAAAGTTCTCTCATATTGTGAAAACAAAATCCATTTAGATTTTTGCAGGAGATCCAATCACAATTTCAGGGTTGTTTCACTTCTAAACTATCACCATAACACTAAATAAAATAATTTCTAATAATGTCTAATGTGTGTAGAGCTTTTCTTCTTATGCAAAGTTAGTCTAAGCTCAGAGCTCAGAGTTGAGGTCACACAAATGCTTGCAAAATTGTCCAGAATTTTATATCACTTAATCCAATTTAGGCTCTCTGTTACTTTCTTGGTAAGCAAAAGATTAACAGAGTTAAAGCATCCTTGCGAATCAAATGTGAACACTTGAATTAACTTAAGAGACACTTCAACTCCTGCCTGCTGGCTTTGAACATGTTCTTTAAATATTTGAAGTTTTCTTTCTTCTTCTGATATCCTCCTCTTTTCTGCTAATCACATATTCCCTTTTGGTGATCTGGAGATTGGAATAAGCTTTGTATGTGTGGCGGATGTGGATAGTTTTAGTATGTGTATTTGGATATTTCCCAACCTCTGCGCACCCCTTTACTCCTCTGTGCCCATATTTTGCTTGAGTTCTCTCTGACTGTTCACAGATCATAGGCTTGTGGGTCTTTGCAAGTTGTTTGAAAGCAGGACAGAAGTGTTTCTTAAAATTCTCTTTGTATATAAGCCTGCATTTAGCTTTCTCAATACACATGAATAAGAAATGTTAGAGAAAATGCACAGAAAAGTAAAAGTGCAGAATGCACAACCCAAGAAACTCATTCATGGACCATTCTGTTTTAATAAAGAGAGAAAATCTCCTTTATGACTGCTTGGCCACAGTTGGTTGAAATGTCAGCGCAAGTTGAACGCAGATTTGTCACTTTGACAACATCTTTAATTTAAAATAAATGTTCACACTTTTGACAGCTCTCATGGCTCATCATCGCTCAAAGAGAAGCAGTTAAGAAAAAGTAAAAAAAACTTGAACTTGGTTTTTACTTAGTTTTCAAGTCAGCATTCCTTGACTATGTAGTATCACATTTTCTCCACAATTCCTGGTCCATTTAAGCTGGCATGTAGAAAATTTTTGTGTGGAGAATAGTACTGGAGTAAGATTGATATCACTGCTGGATTTGGTCAAAGGAAATGACATAAAATACAGGATAAAAGCAGTGTAAACCACTACTGGTCAGATTTTGGTTGTTAATGGGAATTTATTGTTGATGGACCATTGTAGTGTTTTGCAGTTTTAGCAATCTGGAAAGCACTTTTAGTTGATTTTTTATGAGATTTTGCCCCATAAATAAGCGTAACTTGAACTTTTGACACAGTAGGACATAAAAGAGATCATTTTTGAATGCAGCTCTGATATTAAAGGTTAGTGACAGGGGGCTTATCTGTAAAATAAAGGTTTAAGGAATGAAAAATCACTAAATTTCCCAGTGAATGAGTTAAGCCTTACACGTAGAAGAATAGCCAGCTATCAGGGCTTTGTGCACTTCCAAGAAGTTATGTTCATATTGGATGATTCACACAATTTATCTCCAATTTCAGCATCCCATGTCAACACTGTGTCCCAGTGCAGATGATGCAGGAATGTGCTCTCAATACAGTACCTATGTTAACAATCTTTTCCTTTCCTTCCTTCCTGTAAAAAGGGAATTTTAGTGGCAGAAATAAAAAGCATTTCCATGGACTTGAGTCAGGGACTATATCTGCTTCCTCGATAAAAACATTTTTTTTAAATTATTATTATTTTATTCTATTTTATTTTTTTTTACATAGTTCTTGATTTAGCAGAACAGCCCAACATCAACATTTTTTGAGAGGTTGATTTGCTGATAAAAAATATTTTTAAAAAATTACAATTTATAGAGCTTATCACAGGACTGGATCAGGTCGCCCCTGTAGTTCGGTATCAGTAATGATGCTTCGGGACTGGTTTAGTACGCATGTCTGACTTTACTGACAATTATAACATTGTGCTATCGCCAAAATATGAACACTCCAATGACGCAGAAAAAGAATATGGAAAAAGGCATGGGAAGAGGGAGCAGATATTATCAGCTTCAAAAGTGGTAACAGAGTGCCTATATACAGCATAAGCTGTATCAGCGGATTGGAATGAATGTGGGCTTCCACAGTAAATTCTACTTAGAGCTCTGCTAATGTTAATGTAACCTATGTCAAAGTGCAGCATCTCTTTAATGAAAAAAGTAAGTTCAAAACTTGAGTCATTGTGGTTCATTAAAATTCTAGACAGAAACAACACCCAACTCAATTTGGTACAGGATCACAATGTTGCACTTTTACTGCCTTGCTGACTTGCTCTTTCAGTGGCATTATCCTCCAACATATGCTTTATTTACATTGTGAATTTGACTGCTTTTCTAAGGGGAAATGAAGTGTTTTAGAGATCTCCTGTGGGAGTGTGAACCCAACCACCGTCTACTTATAAATGCGATGCCCCGTGTCCCACAGGGATCCTGGTTCAGTTTACTACAGAGGTCCCACTGGGAAAACTGGTGTTGCCTTGAAGGATTCGTAAAATGATTCCTCCTGTGCAAAAGCACATACAAAGCGTAGATATAACCCTGCACCCTCAAATTTTAAATTTAACAACCATAAAGCACCTCCTAACAGTTCTGTCTGACCTGTACAAATATTTCAAGACTTTGTTTAAAAACACATCAATTCACTATTAAATCCCTTACAAAATAACTATCAGTCCCATACTTATATCAGCTGTCACTTTGGCTGAGTAGAAGGATGCATCATTTTCACACGATTTCATTATTGGGGTGAAACGTGCAGGATAATGGCGGAGACAAAGATCCCTGCAAATGGCCTGAGCAGAATTTGTATGCAGCCACTGATCCTCTGCTGTGAGACTTAATGATTTCAGTGTATTTATGTCCATAGACATAATGGGTGGCAATCCGGTCGCTAGGAGGGACTTCTGAGTGTAAGTTATTTCATCTCCATTGATGGAATAACATTGATATGAGATGCAGGATCCTCTTGAGTAGGCATCTGGTTGGAGACTCATGAAGTGCCAAGAGGGTCCTTCGGAGAGTAAAGGAGTGGAGACAAAACGTTTTATTTCACTTCCTCATGGTCCCTCTTAATCTGTCATCCATTCCTGCCATTCTCATCCACATTCTTCCTCTCAGGTGCAATTAATTCAGCAGTGTTACCATAATAACTCTTGTCGTGCACAATACTCTGTCAGTAATTGATATGTAGGCACCGCTTCTGGGTGGAGACATTTGCATTATATCGTGTTAACTGATATGATAATGAATGTGAAATGCCTGATGCAAGCAGAATGACTAACTAGAGATGGATGGCTATTTAAATTATACACAATAAGTAATATATTATATCAGGTGTCAGGAGACTATGGCTCTCCCTGTATTTGTTGCCTTTTACTCAGATCGGCCCAGGCTGCCAAGATATAAATAGTTTGTCCTATCTGGAATCTGCTTCTTTGTTTTCCTACAGTCCTTGTTGTTCCTACATTCCCACTTTCCTCTTATTAGTCTTAATACCTGGTGATGATGAGGAAAGCAAGAAATATGTGGAAAATGATTTTAGAGGTGAGATTAACTACAACTAATGTGCTAAGGAGGTGATATTTTTGGTATTATTACAACGGTGGTATCTAAAAACAATGTGTGGCAAAATGTCTGCACTTTCTCTGTCTCTCATGTGGCAGTCTACTTAGTATGCTGCCCATCTCTGTGATTTTAACCAGCCAGTCGATAATTAGCTGCTCAAGCTTCACCAAACTTTATTATTCTCCATTAACACATATGAAAAGCTTATTGCCTTTCAAATGAGTTATTATGGTATGAAGGGCTAGGATGATAAAGATGGGACACCACAGTCAACTAAAAAGATAAGATAAGGTGAATTAGCTACAGTGAGGTAAGGGGCTTCATTTAAATTTAAATATTTTTTAAGTTCAAAACATGATTGTGCTTAAATAGGGTAGAAAATGTGCGAACCCATCCTGTACATTCTGTTATAGGTATTTCGGAATTTGACTTCTTACTTTTATAGTTCAAGGAGGGACTGATAATATAACAGATATTTGAATATTTGTTTGTGTGATCCTTATAAGCCATTGTACTCTGATTGTTAACAAATTTAAATTCTTTCGTTTTCTTCTAACACATACTTTCATTGAAGGACACACATTTTATTGCCACATTGATCCTTAGCCTCATGTTACCTAATATAAAGAAAAGAGTCCACACAGCTTGGTGTAGAGATTTTAGACTTGGGAAAACTAGAGCAATGGTACTTGACTTGTTCTCGGTTTTGGCACATTCCCCGAGCTGAGGTATCAGAATTGGTATTGACAGAGAACAAGTTGGGTTAGTGCATCCCTAATATTTAACTCCATATGGTGTCCTCAAAAGCAGTAACAACCTTTTTCTCAAGAGCCACTGTCAATATACTCGCTCTTTTCTTGTCTAGTATTTTCCTCTTGATAGCAATTATCTCTTCACCCAGCTCAGGACAAAATAAAAACAAAAATGAAATTCCCACTTTTGATGTCAGAAACCACTAAAATGTGTTTTTAAAACTGTGGTTAATTCCACACTTAAACTGTTCATATGTTCATTTTGTAAAATGTGTTAATCTGCAAGCCAACGTTTAATTCCCAAAATACCCATCTTCTCTCCTTGGCTCACGCTAGCTTTATTTGATCACTTAACACAATGTCCACTATGCAAACGAGATAACATCAGGCAATAGAGCAAATAATTGACCATGGACACTTGAATGATTTTGGTGTCTAGTTTCATCACATAACTGAATTGATAAATGGATCTCTAATCCTCCTGCAAGTCAGTCTGTAAGCACTTTTAAAAAAAAATTATGATATAGAGAATTCCATCGCGCTTACTTAATTGAAAAGAAAAGAAAATGGCCTTCATTGCTGTGATAATTCAACCTGTTATGACAAATTTTGACAGGCTACTCTTGAGATGTAGACCCTTCTTTTCATCTTCATCCTCTCCTCCAAATGCAGAACAGAAGGATTAGACCGGGAAGGCTTGGCTTACATGGGGATTCTTCACTGTCATTGGAGAGTGGAGGATGATAATATGTCTGAGAAGATTATATGCGTGAGAGACAAAGGAGCCCCTCTAACAGTGGACGTACTGCAGATATGGAACATTTTTTCTGCTTCGACTGTAAATGGCAGGCTACACAGAGAGTTCGGGAGCAAAGAGGATAGAGGTTTCAACAGCCTCTGAAATGAGAGATATTCGTTTTGAGGAGTGCCTTGTGTGCTTTTATAGCATCCGTAGATTTACCACATTCGATTCCTCTTTTACAGTCCCAGTCATTACTGTTTTTACTGCCTCCATCAAATCTGTTCAGTACCTCCTACCTTCAGAAATATTGACTGCAATTATAGAGTGCGAATGGCATAAAAATACGGCTGTCTTTTGCGATCATGACCAAAATGTGGCTGGTGGTAGCCACCGCTTGAATCCTCTCAATTGCTCTGGGCAAAAAAAAACAAAAAAAACCCGCTATTAATATTTCAAGCATAACAAAAAAGTCGGAGATGCCGGCAAGTTACCTCAATTGCGACATCATGCTCTCGACTTTCTCTGTGTTATTGTAATTGCAAAGAAGAGCATGTCCCTCTGAGGAAAACTCCCAGGTTGCTACAGCTAATGACTGCTGGGGGTTCTCCACTAGGAGCTGTCTGACAGCATTTGCTCAGATCTAAATATCAGACAATTGGGACGAGGCAGGTGCTGTAGATTAGTGCCACACAAACGCAACACACGTGAGAAAGCATGGGCACATTGCACGCAGTATGCTGACTTATATTTTATAAGTTGTAGTGATTCATGTTAGGAAACTTGAGGCAACCTTGTTTGGAGAATCGGTTGCTCGGCCTCAATGTCAACTTATGTGAGTTTTGAGGTAATGCCATGAACTGAAAACTGGCAGCTCTGCATCAATTTTATTTTGTGACATTATGATTATGAAGTTCCAACTCCCATTGCTATGTGGGTTTCTTCCTAGTCACCTTGCTAAGGGCCACACTCTTTAAAGGGAGCAATAGAAAGAGCCATATTCATAACTTCAGTTGAAACTCATATTCTTTTAGATGCTTTGCTTGTAATGTTTGTCATTGCAGAGAAAACAGGGAATTTCAAAGTCCAACTCGTGGGAAGCATTTCAAAGTCTTTCTCATGAACAGGGTTTCTGTAAGGAGGCGATGCGGCTCTTCTCATCCTCTGATGTGTTTTCTTTGAGGTGGCAGGGACAGTCTGTAATTCACAACTGGATGCCCCTCACACGGCTGCAAAACGCTCCCACAAGCAGCTGCGGGATTTGCACATCGCTTAACCTAATTTATATGAGGCCTCTTTGAGAGCAGAGGAGTTGTCCCAGCTTAGAATCACACGTACCTATTTTTACACAAATACACACACACACACACACACACGTTTCCATTTCTCAGGCTGTCCTCAAATATGCATTTGCACCTGTATCTCTGGTCTTCTATGGCTTATCTCTCATTCATTTGCTCACACTCTGCTCCCTGCCCCCCCTTTTTTTTCCTACAAAATATTCCAATCCCGACCTGACTCTTTGAGTTTTATTTCACACCCAGCTTTAGCATGATATTGAGAACAAGATGACATGGCAGTTCTTTTCCTGAGCTCTGGTTGGTGCATTACAAATCCCTATACTCGCACAGGCAAGCTGGAACACACTTTGAGTGCTAGTGTGTCGGCAGAGGCAAGCTGTTTGTGGCAGGGCAGGAGCACCAGCTACTGCTAACTCAGCCTTCGCCCATTGCTGTAGGAATGTATATGTTTTTTTTTTTTTTTGATTCAAGCATCTGCTAGCATGTCAAGACACTCCATCTAGCATACCCTACAATGTGTACGGAAACTATTCAAAAAGTTCTTCTTTACGTCTCGCCTCATATTCCTTTCCTCTCTTAGCAAGTCAAGAAAAGTTCTTAAAAAACAAACACAACAAACGGACACAAACGACGCTAAATCTGCAGCAGAATGGAGTTAGCCAATTACAGAATAATCTAGTGATGCACAACAATTTCAACAATGCACTGGCCTATCTTTTTTAATTGAATTAGGAGAGCAGAAAAATAAAGCAGATATTCCCTCCACATTTCTCAGAGCTTGATTAAAAAAAAAAAAAAAAAGCAAAGACTGTTAAAAATTCCAGCAGTGGGGTCAGAGTCGTGCTATCTCCTTCTATGATTAGAGGGCTAGATAAGCAAGATTTATTAGTTAAACACCCCAACAATTAATTAGGAAGCGGGGCTAGACTAATCCTGTTACCACGGGGTTTAACGGGTCGAACCTCCTTCGCTACCGGCAGCAGCAGAAGAACACTTCAAAGACGGGCGAATAAGGGGTGGCTTAAATCAGCACCCACATATAAGCATGTCTGTTGGTACAGTATAATTACTGCTACTGTTGCTTGTGAGTACATGTGAGTGAGTATGTATCTACAGACCATGTGTTAGAATAATATCCTGCAGCAGATATTAATGTATTTGTGTGTATGTGGACGGACGCATAGCCCAGGCCTCGTTGTTTACAGTGCATCTGTAAATCCACCCTCTGACGTCTTAAGCGTGAAGGTTTAGCCCACCCCTCAGTTCAAAGGCTCATCTCTAATGCTGCTGGCTTTTGGGTTCCTCCTTTTTTTATTTTTATTTTTTATTCCTTCCCTCCAGCCCTGCTTGGCCTGAGAGGCCTGGCAGGTCGCAGAGCTATATGGAAATGTACAGTCTGCTTTCTTTGTTTCGGGAGCACTTGGCATTTGGTCTCATAAGACCTCTGGCTCTTTAAAAGCAACAGACATCAGAAAGCAGATGGTTAAGAGGTTTGTTTTGGTCATTGGTTAGTAAGCCATCTACTGTGGGACGGGTGCTATCTTTTGATTATAATGTCCAGCAAAAGCCGAGCAGAATTTAGCTGAAGGATCAAGGGTAAGCTCAACACCATGGATTTTTGTATGATGTTCAGCCCATAGGCTGACAAAAATCTTTGGTCAAATTATGATCATCTCTGCCTCTCTCTGATGAAAATAACCACATTAAGCTTTGAGAAAAGTCTACATGCTCTGCATGACAAAAGCATACTCCTAGCATACTCTTTGCTTTATTTCTTCTTCAGGTACACTAATTGCAAAACAATTCTCTCTCACCACAGCAATCAGAAAGAAATGAAACAGAACCACAGGGAATCATTCTTCCTTCACCATGTCTGTTTGAGTATAAGTAATCCCTTTAGGTTCATTTTAGACTACCTCTCTGAAAGACTGGGGCGAATTAATTATACATTATGAACAAACAGTCCAACTCTCCAGTCATATAACATTTTATATAGTGAGAAAATGCATTCTCCACATGTCTTACACAAGAAGATTGAAGATTCAGTTTATTTGCATGAAAAGATGTTAAAACAGTAAAAGCACCACATAATAGGATTGTGAAATACTAGATCTTGAGCGTGATAATTCATCTTTTGAGTTTGATGTACACTCAGGGTTAATGTTCCGCATGAAATAGTATAGCATATAGTCAAGACCAGTCGCTTTTATTCATATAGCCCAATACCACAAATTTGCCTCGGGGGGCACTTTACTATCTATGTAACATGACGCACCCGCTGTCCCTACACCCTCAAACTGTACAAGGAAACACTTATCTTTAGGTAATTTGATCAATGATCTGGAGAAGTTCTGGAAACATCCTTCTGGCAAGGAAGTCCCCAGACTGGCTAAGAAAAATCTGGACAGAGAATATAGGTCTCCTTTGCCCGACCTAGTGTGGAGACAGCATGGTATCACCGAATGGGGCATGATTAACACGCCAGTTTACTTAAGTCAATTTTTGTGATATCACTATGCATTTTTTGTTTTTTACATATCATTTTCACGCTATGTCATATCCTTACTGACTAACCCCTAAACCCCAACAAAAGCAGGGTTAAATGACACAGAGACTTAATGTTGATAAACAACACCAAAAACTTAAAATACATTGACTTGACATGCAAAATGTCGTTGAAAGTGGCGTGCTATTCGTATGCAGTCCCAGTAGATCATGTAGTGGGATTTGGTTCACAGTGGACTGTGGTTGTATTGTGCAGCCTCTAGGTGTGAATAAGGGTTATGGCATGAAACTAAAGAAGTACATGTGTGTCAATGTATCAGAAAAAAGCACATGATCATCAAACCTCCACTGGATAAAAAGAAGTTAAAAACAGTCTCTCTGAGCACCAGGCAGTTCCCTGTACAAACCTGGTGAATTAAGGTATCCGTGGCTCAACAAAGTTTTTTCTGAACACTATACTTCGTGGCTGCTTATACTGTAGAGCCAGCCGATGGATGCTTCGGTCTGTGTCCATCTGGCTCTATTGTTGATTGCACACAGACTGGCTGATGAGCCCAGCCTGGATGTAGAGGCAGAAATAGGGCCCTGAGCCTGCAGGAGCTCCCTTAGGCTGGGCCTTGGCAGGGCTTTTCAGAGCTGCTCTCTCACAAACCCTCTGAAAGCGAGCGAAGTAGTCTCCATGGTTGCCTAATGGCCATGCTGCTACTCTTCAGAGTTTGGCAGTTGACAGTTTCTGATCGTTTTTCAAACAGAGGTGCAGATAAAAGCCCTGGCAGACAACGATGAAAAGTATAGTCTGAGTTGTCTGTAGAGGTTTAACAACTACGAGAGTCTGGGAGAAGAAAAAGGTCTAGTGTGCTGCGATTTATTGATTATTTTAAAGTGAGCCCGGTAAAAAAAAAAACAACAAAAAAAAACCAACAAAAAAAGAAACTCTGCAGTGCCCTTCCAGAAATGCTGGAGATGGCTACACTAAGATTCTGTAAATGTAGCACTTTGCAAACTTTGAGTGATGAAATTCCCTCACGGGATGCTGACAATAGAAAATGGATCCTCAAAACACTCACAGTACAAGGAGAAGGCAATATACTCATGTTCATAATTTTTCTAATTTCTCCATGGGCCATTTACAAGGACACACTATCATCAAAATGCAGATTTGGTAAGTAACTTTTTGTTTCACCATGCATTGAATATATATCCAGCATTGCTTCAGTCCAGGGGGTTTGTAACATGCGGGAGGATAAACATACCAGAACTGGACCCTGCCTAGCCCATCATCTGTGACCAGCTCTAATTAATTCCTTCAAGGTACATAGATAAAAGAGAAATAAATAGAGAATAAGCGTGCAAAAACAGAATTTAATCTTAGGAGAGGGATAATAAAAGAGAAAAAAAACAGGAAGGAAAGCAGAAGGGAACCAGATTACATGAAGCAAAAAGAGGAGAAAGCAAGAGAGTCATGAAGAATATCGACTCCAAAATTTGTTTTCCTTGTGTCTAGTTTAATCACTCTTCATTGTATTTAATGTGCATAGTTGCGTACCTAAGGCAGTGTGTGGAAAACAAAGGCTCAGTGAGCGCTTGGCTTTGCTGCCTCGCTGCATTTCTGTCTTTTTCCCTTTTTTTATTTTTTTTTCTCCAAAGGCTTTTCTTCCCCTCTCCTCGTCTCTTTGTCAGGACAAGGATGTCACACCACAGACAGGCACCACAAAGAGGGACAGGGAAAAAAATATCCCTCTGCTCTCAGCAAGCAGAGTTAGTAATCGATGGGAGGTTAAACAAAAACAGAAGAGGCGCACTTTCTGCCAAGCTTTGGAAAACAGAAACCACTTTCATGGTGAAAAAAGAGTGTGTCTTTACTGGCTCAGCTTTTCTGATGTATTCAAATGTGATTTTTCAGCATTGAAGAGTAGTCATAGCTAACATCAGATGGCAGCCATCTGTGTGAGCATGTATAGCTTATATTTGTGTGTGTATTTGTGTGTGGGGTTTTTTTTTGGATATGAGTTATATATATATATTTTTTTTGTATGTTTTTTTGGTATGTTTCATTTTTTTTTATCCTATGAGAGCAAATGTAATTGATTTATCAGTCGTCAAAGTTTCCATAGATTTTCATTATGTTGTGACACAACCTTTTAGATGCACAGCAGGTGTCCTTTCATTCTTTCTCATCATCTGACGAGAACATTCATCTCAGGAATACTTCAGTATGACTACTGAATTCCTCACTCTTTGCATATGCAGGGACATTTTCCCTAATGAGCTATGGCTTTATAAGGTTAACTGGCATCATAGTGGCTTTTGTAGTTAGCGATGTCATCTCACAGTATGAATTCCAATCTGAGCATTTTCAGTTTATGGTGTGGGTTTCATCCCATGTCAAATTACATGTATGGTCATGTCTGCGGAGTAATGCCACCCGCTGGTTAGGATGAGGTCAAATGCCTGGGACAAATCAATAAATTATAATTTTATGTGCACTTTTCAAAGCTGACATTTTGACAAGTCATAGTAGGAAAAACACAGATGTTATTAATTACCCTCAATGGAAATGCCACCCATTTAGGTGAGACCATTACAAAGGCACTAGTCTGGTGAAGACTGACTCACAGGTATGTTTTGGTTTTATTTGCTTGGGTGGGCAGAGCTTGAGATTTCTGCTTTCGATTCTCGATAATTGACAAAGAGGAGAATGTAGGTTAGAAACGGCCTCCAACTTTTTTCTTGTGGGACATTTTTATAATGAGCGTTGTACGGCATTGTGAGTCCTGGGAAAGTAGAAATCAAAGTTATACTTTTACAAGTTTTATATAGACTCATTACCTGAACAAGAAAAATACACGTGTACATGTTTTATGCAACCCAATTGCCTTTACCGCTCCATAGTAGAGGTGATTAGATTTATGAAGCCCACTGTGATTAAAAAATACAGGTAAATTGATAGATATAGCAACATGTGTTTTTAGATGGAGTATCCATGTTACTTTCCCACAATGCTCCTCTCAATTGTTTTTATAAGCACTGCTTTCCGTGGAAAGTCGTTTGAAAATGGTTGATGGAGATGTATGTGCATTATCAAGGGTAACCTTGATTTTTTTTTTTTTTTCAAATAGATGGAAACTAAAAGCAGCTACTATCTTGACAAAAAAAAAATCACTGAGCAAAAGGTCTTTCTCACAGCAGACATTTTGACTTGTCATAGTGAGAAAAGTACAGGTGTTACTAATAACATGAGCAATGGCTCCTTTCTCATAATTAAATAAGAAAAAAAAACTCAAGTGTCTAAAAAAACTTGAGTGTGTTCTCAAATCCAAATATTGCAAAAAGGCTTTTAACATGGTCGAATTAGGGAAAAATGCAAGAAAAGCAAAATGAGACAAAGTGCAGTTGAAACGATGCATAAATCATGGCGTACAATACACAGAGTACACTACTTTGTCGTTCAGCGAACAGAAATGCTGACATGTTTGTCAGATAAAAAGAACGAAACTGATTTCTAACTAACCTGTATTAATTACTTACTGTAAATTCCTGAGATAATGTCTGCTGCATCCATGGTAGAGGCCAAGGTCAGGGCTACAGTAGCTGTCACAATGATGAGTGGTTCTTACTGAGATAGAGTGTCTGCGCACCAAACAGAGGGGGATTGACAGTTAATCACAAGCACATTACACCTCTGGGATGGGCGGAACTGCAGCCTCCTGCCTTCGGCTCCGGTCTGCCTGTCATTATGATGACTCTGCGGCCTATCAGTGTCTCCCTCAGATTTATATATCCGACACTAGACTGTGGCCTCGTCTTGGGCTGAGCTTGGCACCTGTCCATCCATCAGCCTCCAAAGTCCTCCTGTGACGCAGTGGACACAATCCGTCTTTCTCTACAGCTCCTTGCTGCCACATGGAAATGCCATTGTTCACACTGCTCATTCAGTCAATAAAACTAAATAAATGCTACATAATGCTAATGGCTGTGGCCATGTGCTCCTACAATTCAATTCCACAGAGCCGGTGAGAGTTTTCTGGCATTGTTGGAGTAATGTAACAGTGTTTACATCCACCTGGCGGAGTCTATTGGGACTTAAGTGTTTTGGGGTGGATAGTGTGGGTGGACAACTTTGCTGATGGCACTCGTGAAGGCTCTTTTAAACAAGCCGAGTAATTACTAAAAAGCATGCTGAAGGCCATTTAAGCTGCATCTGTTGACACCACTGTGACGTGAATTTCAAAATTAGGTGTATTTGTGTTTGTGTGTGTGAATGTTTGTGTTTCACGGTGAAGAGAGAAAACCGGCAAATCATACATAGGGTTGTTTTGCTTGAATGGCTTATTATGCTGATTTATTGCTGTTGACTCTAATATCCTGGGATATAGTTTGCCTAGAGCCATTCAATTAAATCACTACAATGTTGACTTTGAGTGGAGCTTTAGAAACTACAAATATCTTTCAAATATATGTAGTATGATAATTATGTTTTTTTTTTTAAATAAATATTTCTTTGGCATGTCAGCATATGCCAACTGCCATTCATTTCCTCTTGTGACTAGCTCATTAGCTCCATGTCAAGACAGATGACCAAACCATGGTGAGTGTTATTATGCAGTTGCGCTCTCCATCCCTGGAAGCCTCTCAGTATACCAGGGGCATGTCGCCATGCTGACATGTTAATGGGATCAGTCATTGATAACAAGAAGCTAATGAAACTCTAATCAGAAATCTAGCCTGGGCTGCTAGATTGTCTTCTCCTGCTCTGACAGTGTCACAGACAAAAAGCTGCTCTGCAATGGGGAAAAATTTCTATTTCAGGTCTCATTTCCTTGTATAATTTGCATTGCCATCCTGAAACAATGAAATAACTAATTGATTCATTTATTTATTTATTCACCCCTTTATTTTCTCTACCTCCATAGAGATTTTGGTGCTTTGTTGGTTAAAAAAAATGCCCTAAAATGTATCAGAAAAAAAGAAGGGAAAACACATCAGACAGGTCGTCTTTCCATTGTAGCAATGCTAAATTAACTTTTCGGTTAGAAGGAACAAACAGGCTATGAATTAATGGAGCCCCTTTATCTGAGTTTATTTTATCTTGTTCCTGGGGTTTTGAGAGGCAGGACAAAGAGAAGGTCAAAACTGAGGCCAAGATAATGTTTTTAAGTATCCTAGCAAAGAATATTAGGAGAATCCATGGAGCATTAATTCTATACTTATTCAACAGTTAAGGAAATACAGAAAATTCAGTTTAGCATGTAGTTAGACTTTGATGACAGAGGACAGTTTGTTTTCTGTTTTTTGTCCAGGCTATATGACTCAGAGGAAACAGTTAACTGGAATGAAGCCCTCAAGGCCTTAATGCTGCAGTGAAACTAAACGGGCAGGCTTTACAGGGGAATGTGGGAATGCCCCGTAGGCGTTAAATGTAGGACAGCCATGCGGAGCCATATGTGTATTGTCTCGAGCCCTAATGTCGGACAGTTGCACCTGAGTTACATATGCTCAACAGATACTCTCACATGCAAATAGTCAGATATTATGCAAATGGTAATAATGAACATCTACACAAATATTTCAGCTAACCCTTTTTTATTGCATGAATAGAGTTGGTTTTTTCTCTTTAAGAATGTTCTCTTTAGGAAAATAGGATTTTTTTAAACTAAAGGTTGTACTTTGATACAGTTTGATTTCATTATATCTGAGCAAATTAACTGATACATACAGTATATTTCTCTTACTTAATGGAGATCTGTTGATGATGATGGATGGTGATACAAAGAGTCCTTTGTACCCTCAGTGAGGCACAGCACTTATCAATATTGTATTTGCTATTATTAAAGCTCTAGGATAATTGTGTTACAGGCAAGAAGCATGTCTTTTACAGCTGGGTGATGTGTTCTCCTAGTGTGATGACTGGCTGATAAAGTGCTGCTGAGTGCTAGGGGGCGAGGCTTATGGATTTCTGCAAAACCCTGGAGCCACAGCTTGAGCAGGACAAAAACGAGATCCCAGCATCCTCCTCCACATGTGCAAGCTCTGACTTTTGTCTGCTTCACGGCCTCCACTACACTCCTGAGGGAAGCATCTGACCAGTCTGGCCCATCAAAGCCATCCGTCAGCTGCACGCTGTGAAATGTCAACCACGATGCATCAAATTCCCTTATAGTAGCATAGCAAAGATTCAAATCAGAGAGGCGTTTGCAGGTGATTACTGTCCTGCAGAGTGCCATTGGAGCAATAAGCATGCACATCAAAATGCTATCTTATTAAACCGTTCTCTATCTCGATTACAAACACCTCCCTTTTGATGGTCGTGCGGTTCATTTATGACGCCACTCTCAATCTGCTGAATGCAGTTTCCTGCTGGCCTGCAGGGCCCTGTGACATGTTCATTTTGCAGAACAGCAGTCTGGGCTTGAACTTTGACCAAGCTACTAATGGTGATGCATGGCTCATTGGATAGTTACTTTTTTTTTTTTTTTTTTTTTTACGGACCAAATGTAGACAAAATTAATCAGGGCCTCTTCGTTATCTAATTTGTCTGTCTGCGGTAGAGGTCAAAGCCTGACCACATGTTTGATTACATCCCTGACTGACCTTTAGAGCCCCAGGGGTGATCTTATCCTTGTTGTCATTTGTGAACAAACACTGATATGGACACACTTTGTGTGTGTTTGTGTGAACGGACGCCGCAGGTAGCAAGTAAACTCAGAAAGGAGATGGTAATCAAGAATGAACTCCCTGATGTATTCGGGGTTTTTTTTTCACCATCCATCAGAGTATGAACACTGTTTATCCAAGTCTTTATTTTTCACTGTCACAAGTACTTAAATTGACCAAATATTACACAGGTATATAGCCCATTGTTTGCTGCCCAACATTGTTGTGCTTCTGTAGGTGGAGCACCTGTGCTACATGACCTCCTCTACAAACGACTCCTTGGACCAAACAGCATAGTTGTGATTCCAGTTCATCTGTGTCTAACTGCTCAGTTTTCAGAGAAACTTATGAGATTTAAACAGTCTAGAATAAATTAAAAGACAAATTTGTAATTTGCATTTCTGGCAGTTAAAGCTGAGCTAATATCTTTTAATGATTTGCTAATTTCAGTCATATGGTCAAGATCTGGTCCAGTGTGTGAAGGATTTTCTTTAGATTTTTTTCAGGCCTGCAGCAGACACAACCTCTGTTTGTCTGGCTGTGGTCCTGATGGACAGCTGCACTCACCAATGACTGCAAAGGGAATATATTTTATTAATCCTTAGTGATTTCTGTGTTGGTTTGTCTTAAACATGGAAATAAGTAGTTCCACTATTATGTCCAAAATGAGCTGTTCTTTCCAAGTCTTTCATATGGTATTGTTGCCATCACGGGTGGTCAGCCATGTACAATGCAGTTCAGTGAGTATGCAAGACTACAGTGGGTGATTTTACTGATATGTGCACTTCGAAGCACTGAGGTGGCAGTGATCAGTGAACGCGGTTGCTGTGGTATTTGGAAAGTCTGTCGACTTAAGGTGCTCTTTAGAGGGTTCCACTCATTAGGAAATCAAAATTAGGATTTACTCTAAATTTCAATGCTTTTGGCACTGAAATATCAGAAATACTTTAGAGGTACCTCAAAATAGTAGTGGGTCTGCTTTTTTGTTCTTTTGATTCAATAATATTTTGTGTTTCAACAGCGTAATGGCATGTAAAGGATGCACAGTTGTTGTGAAATGGATTTTTAAAAAGATATATTGATTCATTCATAGTTCATGGTCAGTACCTTAATCACTAGGCTACCACGGCACCCCTGAAATTAATGTGTGCAGCAATTTGTATGTGTGGTGAGGAAGCAGCACAGCTGTGCAGACGTATACACTTCTTTCTGCAAACAGTCCCATAATGAAATGCTAATCACAGGTGTGCGATATTACAGCTGTCAGTGGTAACGCAAAATGACAGTGATTCAGTGTCAGGTGTCTAAAATCAGAATTTACTGCACTAAAGTCTGAACTACAGAGTGTCTATTACTGTATGTAGTGCATAGTGAAATGAGAAAATGAGGGAGCTATTTCAAACACAACCCAAAATAATGTGTGTGTTTTCAGAAGTTGTGTTACATGATCATTGGCAATTGCCATCAGTGTGTACACCTGTCTTCTTCCTCTGTGCCGTAGAGTTCTATCGCTCTAAGACAAATAGACTGAGACATATAAAAAGTGTTCATCTTCCCTCCTTCCTCCCTTTTCCTCGTGTCCACTCATCCGCCTCTCTCCTGGGCAAATCTGGCAGTCGATCCCTAACTGCCTGGAGGACAATTCAAAAGGTCAGCGCAGACAGACTGTTGAGAAAATGCACCTTGTCTTCCTCTCCCTTTCCTTGGAAAGAAGACAACAACACTTGCTGATGTGGCCTTATCTTTCTCAAATGCTAGAAGGCATAAGCTACTTTCTCAACGGCACCACTTGTATTTCATTTATTTTCTGCTCGGACATCAGTCCTGAGCTTGCCTTCAACTCTCTCACTCTTCATTCCTACCCCGTGTGCACCAGGCTGTCCCCAGAGGCCTGAGTAATGATCTACTGGCCCTCTACTTGAGGCAATAAAGACCTGCAGAGAAACCAGTCACAGCTCTGCTCAGAATGAGAGGATAAGATGAAGTTAAGAGAAGAAATCGAGGGCAAGTTGTTAAGGGTGTTGACAAAGGAAAAACAGTGGAAAAAAAATTAACACTGTCCTGTGGCAACATACAGCCTAATTCAATAAATTCCTCTCTTTCACCTTTTCATCTTTTGGTCTGTTATTTGCATTTTAAATCATGACTTTGGAGTAAAAATTAAGTTATAAAATGAGGACACGTATAGATAATTAAAAAACTATTTAAGTCCTCCAGAATGGACAGACTGTGCACAGATAAAAAGCAATATGTTGATGAAGTGAATATTGTTCTATTGTTAACAATCAAAGGTGAATAACAGGAGAGGAGGAGATGTCATTTGAAATTGATCTTTAGTCACTGAAAAATACCACAGCCAGAGGGGTGGACTGATTCAAAGAACATAAAAATGTCAGTACTTACCGTATACCGCTTTGAATATTTTAAAATTGTGAGCGAGATTGAGGCGTTGCTTGATGGATGACGGTGTTGATTATGAAAAATGATAAGAATGGGAGAGAACGGGTATGCCAGAGGTGGATCTGTGAATGATAGACTGAACTGGGGGTGAAAATGAGATTTGGTTCTGCACTTCAGGTGGTGTGTCAGCCCTGGGAATGGAAATCCAGTTGTTCATGCCCCGATGCAAAGCTGGTAGGCTGTTCTGTTGATCCAGCTGCAGTCGGGAGGGGTGTTATTCAACCACAAGGATGTGTTCGCTTGTCCAACATCATGGTGTGTGTATGTGGAGAGTCATGTGATCTATTGGCAAAAATGTTAGATTTTAACTAAAAATTAAATATGATTTTTATGTTTTTTTTTACTGTTTTACTTTTGTTTGCAAAAACACACCCAAGATTTGAGTTCAGATCATATTTGCTGCTTTTGTGACACCCTAGATTTAAATTAAATTAAATTAAATTGATTCAAAGGCTGCTTTAATTGACCTTTTTTGCCTGCTGAGGGATTCAGAAACTAGCCATAAACACAACACTCATTATAACCGATTAGTTCAATTTTATTTTTATTCTTATTGTAATTTTGAGGACCACGCTAATTCACCTTGTTGCCAGGAGTTAGATGACAAGATTGATTTCACACTCTAAGGTGGTCATTTGATCCTTTGTTTATATAAAAATGTTGATTATAGCAGCTTTTATATTGAAAAAAAAAAGAGAAATTCAATACAGTTGATCAGAACTTACATTCAGGCACTTGTAGGACTTTGAGAGTAACTGACGAAAATAAATGGGTATTACGTATAATTTTTCACCCTTCTGAACATTGAGTAAAAATTGAGTAAAACATGGGGAAAAAAATAGGTAAACTCCCTTAAAAATGTTGTGCTGCTTTTCTTTTTAGTATGAGGTCAGCTTCAGCCTCCCAGTAGGAATGCTGTCATTGCATGTCATTGCTTTAAGTTGATTAACTGCCTATGATGTCCTATTATTGCTTTATCCCTGAATAAGAGTCTCTTAATTTGTCATTGTAGGCATGCAAAAAAATTATATTTGGTAAATCTTGGAGACCTGCAGCAACAGAAAAAAAAGATAAAACAAGATAAATGAATGTATGAGATCTTCCATTAGGAAGGGGACATGCCCATTCTCTAAACGGGTTTACTTTTATCAAAGCCTCTGTCTTTGTTTTTTATATAATTCCAGGCTCCAATGGTCCGAGAGCCAAAAACAGCAGAAAATCACAAAAGGACTTTATTTGTCATTTACTGATGGGTACTTGGGTAATGAACACATTAAGTTCTTGTGTTAGTGACAAGGCATTTATGTCTGTGATTGCAGGCTCTTCTACTGAAAGCTCTCATTGCTGTGAGAACAGTTTCACTGCATGATGAGGCAGTTTTACATTTGTTAGCTGGTCTTTCTCAGAGAAAGAACAGATATCAGGGAAATGACGACACTAATGTGCCTTTAAGGCAATGGCCAGAACTCCACTCTTTCCCCCGTTTAGTGCTTTATATATTTATTTTTCATTTATGTGTTTTGAAGGTTGTAGAAGACAGCAGCAAATAAACAGTTGGGGGATTGGACATCGGACCCTTAGAGATTGAGTCTGAAATCCCACATGACCTTCTCAGAAGAGAGTACAGGTCAGAATGAAGGCACCTGGCGAAAAGACAAGCATCAAGGCTGATGTGCTGAGAACTGGTTGCTGCTCACACTCAAACAGTAATGGAACAGCAAGCTGTATCAAGGACGGATCTTAAACCCTAACAAAGCCATTGATCCCATTATATTCGGACCTCTGCTCCCCCAGGTTTCTGGTGTATTTGAGATTACTTGGACTCTGGCCTTGGATGTCAGAGGAACAAAGCTTTCCTGAATGGGTCACACAGAGAAAAGCTCAGCGCATTTTATGCAAGAGGAGGATAAACAGAAAAAACATGCTTTAGGCTTCTGTTCTACTGTCATTTTGTTTCCCCTGTTTTTACTATCTCCCATGTTCTTGGTCTATTTTGAACTTTCCTTTTTTTGCTTTCCCACCTCAGTGTTTGTGACCTCACCTAATGCATCAGTACTGAACACCCTCTGTTTATCATGCTCCTTTCCTGTCCTTTCTTGTTGTTGCTTGCCACAGATAGTGTAACCTACAGTCAGTGACCAAGTTGTAGTCCAGCAGAGCTCTGTATGAATTATGATTTGCTGGATCTCTCCTGATCTTGTTATGGATGTTCTTTTGCCCTTGGGAGCGGCATCAATGGATGGATGGAACTTTATCAGATTTCACAGTGCTTTGGAGTATAATTCATGAAAGATGCTGTCGTGTGTGTGTCTGTGTGTGTGTGGGGGGGGACATGCATGGTAGCACTAAACACTACAGTTTGATCAAATTAGTTTAATTTATTTTCAAGCATTTATGTTTTGATAAAAAAATGTAACCATCAAAGCAGAAGATGAAGCAGAGTAAAATAACAAAAATTATCATAAGATAGCAAAGGAAGACGATTAAATTAAAAAAAAATATATATATATGTATATGTATATATGTATATGTATATATGTATATATGTATATATGTATATGTATATGTATATAAGTGTATATATATATATATATATATATATATATACATGTGTGTGTATGAATATATATGTATATATGTATGTATGTATATATATGTATGTGTGTATGAATATATATGTATATATGTATGTATGTATATATATATGTATATATATGTATATATATGTATATATATATATATATATATATGTATGTATATATATATATATATATATATATATATATATAAATATATATATATATATATATATATATGTATGTATATGTGTATGTATATGTGTATATATGTATATATATATATATATATTTATGTATGTATATATATATACGTATATATGTATATATATGTGTGTATATATATATATATATATATATATATATATATATATATATATATATATGTGTGTGTGTGTGTGTGTGTGTGTATATATATAACATACCCAGCTCTGGGTCCCTGTTGAGCCTGTTGTTTTCCAGATTGGCAACTGGAATATATTTGTCAGCCATTTCAAAGGTGGAGATTAAATCAAGCTAAATTAAAATGAAAGTACTAAGAGTGTGCAGCAGGAAAAACAAGTTTTGGTGACCTTGATGAGATCATGAGATGAGATCTATGAAATGAGTTTTTAAATATGCAGAAAATCAGTTGGATGATTACACCCCCTCCTCAAATGTTTGATAAAGAAAGTGCAAGAAAATGCACTCATTTGTCATTATAGAGCTCTAAAGTATGATGGTATTATGTTGATAGATCCAGTTTTTCAGAAAAAGCCTAATGTACCTGTTATATATGACGGTAATTGAACTATTGCAGGCTCAAGTGTCATTCAGCCGACAGCTGAAATGACTACGGGTAGACAAACAAAAAGACTGTCCTGCTCATCAAACTTATGAAGGCCTAAGTGCTGATGGCATACTAAAGGTTGCAGTCAAAGTGTACATTCAAGTGGTTGTTGATTATAAATGCTGACATCTTCCAGTTGAGGAGTACTTTCCAGATAAATCCAAGAATTTCTATGAGTGGCAGAAGCAGTGCCATTATTTTGTGTAGAGCAGGCAGCGACTGTCACTCTGACCTCTTCTTTACTTCCCGAAAATGACTTGGTGGAAGGTAACAACTTCTCATCTCCCCCAGCTTCTTCTGAAGATGTTATACAATGTGTCCCCATCTCAAGGTAAAGCTAAATTGACTGGCCTTAAGGTTAATATTGACTAGTCCTCCAATGAAGCACACAAGTCCTGTGTCAGACCACTTTGCTTGTGATCATTTGGCCCCAGCAAGGTCCATTTTCTTTGGCTCTTTTATCAGAAATCCACATATGTCTCGACATGTCATTTACTGAGAGGAAATTGAGTGGGTTTTATTCTCCCTTTGTCATTTCTGTGCTTCCACAGGGCCCAGCAATCATGCTAGACCTCTGTACTCTGTAGTCATGGTGGGGAGGGTCGGTTAGAGTGCCAGTGCTGAAAGACTTTTTCCTGCATCATCATCATCCACTAAAATACACTGTCATGCCACACTGTCACATTGGAGGATCAAGTCAAAATAAGTACATAGAAGTTTTCTTCCTCCTGTCCTCCCCTGTGTCTACTTAGAAGTGATTACATATGGAAATATTTGTAACTTGTCTGAGGCTTTCTTTTTATTATATTTCTTATTTTGTTTAGTATATATGTTGTTGCTAAAAAAGCTGAAGGTTCACAGCAGAAATAAAATCAATAGATGAATAGATGAAATTCGGGAAATCGGGTCAGCATTTTTCAACATTTTTGTTTACTTTTTAAGAACCAAACTGTGTATAAAATGTTATGTATTCAATAGTGTAATTAAAAGAATTAACTGATAATGGAAATAATTGTTGTTTACAGCCCTATATAGAACATCAGACAGGAACAAAAAAGAATTACCAAATTTTGTTTAAATTGTTTTTTTTAAAACAAACAAACATTTTGTTGGAATAAACTAGACATTAGGGGAAAAATTCTTTCCCACTTGTTTTACATTTATTTTATAACAGATCAGTTACATTTTAAGCTTTGATATTCCTTGACAACCCTTTTTGTCCAGGACCTTATTCTGTTTATCACAAAGTTAAATTCATAGACTTATTAGTACATCATATGCACTCATACAGTATTTTCTTGAATATATGACATCACGTATCTTGGATCTGAATCTTAAATGAGGGTTATAGGGCAACAGAGCGATTGGTTCATGTGTCCTCACGTGACATTATAATAACTTGCAGAGAAAGGTGTTAACAATTTCTACGTAAAAAACAAGGATTGCAGGATAAAACCAGCAGTGAGGACAGTACGGCTGTGGCTATTCAGCTCTTTGCTATTATTTCATGAGTCCCCTGTAGGCCTGGAGGGTGCAGGAGAGGAGATGGATTCTGAAAGATCTAATTAAGCAAAGCAAAAATGAGTGTGCTGAGATCCCCAGCCCAGGAGAAGACACAAATCAG
Source organism: Istiophorus platypterus (assembly GCA_016859345.1). Taxonomy (NCBI): domain Eukaryota; kingdom Metazoa; phylum Chordata; class Actinopteri; order Istiophoriformes; family Istiophoridae; genus Istiophorus; species Istiophorus platypterus. Next base: position 15,695,283 of record CM029126.1, read on the forward strand.
GGGCAGCTGACAGTGGACTTCAGGGCAATGGGGCTTTGCAGCAAGGGCTGCACTCTAGCCACCAAATAATGACTATCTAAACTTCTCTGCGGTCCTCAATTTAACTTTCGTTATAATTTAGGGTCAAGGGTTGTAAATCTCAATCCCATTATGTCAAACATAAGCCTGGGATTTTAGGCTTTTTTTCTCCTATTTGCACATAAGAGGGTAATTAGTGTTTCTCAGCAGATGGCTGATGCTGGTGAAGAACAAGATGACTCCATCAGGTGTCTGGGTTTCAGCTTTGTCTATTAAAACTAAGACAAAAGCTATTATTTCTACACCTGGAGTTCTGTACTCAAAACTCACTGCTTACATATTTCATTGGCGAGTTATTTAGAAGGTGGGAAAATGTTAAGGAGGATGGTGTGTTCTCTGTTGTAGGTGATGTTTCCCAATTTAAAGGTGCAGACTGTGTGAAATGTAAAGAATTCCCTCTCTGTCTGGCAATTCAGCATCCACATAGTATTACATCTGAGTGGAGAATAAATGTCTTCAGGACACCTGGCGCCAAGGCTGTGACTGTCTGGTCTCCTGGGCTCATTTCTGACTGAGAACAGAAAGACCTTGGAGTACAAAGACAACAGGCTTGATTATGTGAGTACACAGGAAGGTCTCCCAACATTGTTGTGCTAATCATGTTAGCGGGCACAGACTCAAGGCAGGACAGATGCTAGGCAAAGGGCAATGGGGTTATGTTATCCTGATTAGAGGAGGCTTTGGGGCGGTTTGTGAATCTCGTTTCCTAACTCAGCGTCACCTTGCAGAGGGAAAATTGCCGTTGGTTCTTTCTCCCACTCCGTCTGTCGACTTCCTCTCCCATCTCTCTCCGGTTCTGTGTGTGTAGTGTCTTAGCCAGCACCAACTGTGTGTTTTTTATTCAACAGGGCACATTCCTTTTCCTGTTATCAACCGCCCACACACACAGCAATGAGTTGCTGGAGAATAGTTTCATTTTTCTTGTTGCGGATTCACCTCACTGAAAATGGTTATAAGCTGATTTGTTCTTTTGTGACACATGTGCTTCAGTTCATACAAGTCTGCCTAACACAAATCCCTCAGTGGCTCATATACAAACTAACACCATTTGCCTACAAATCCAGTAAAACAGTGCTATAGATATATTCACAGTCATTCTGAACAAAATATAAAAAAAGGTCTTGAAATTGTTACACTATGCGTGTGTTGAGTATCTCCTGATATAGTACTAAAGATGTACTATAGGGCATCTGTAAAACTAAAACATAAAACTACATAATAACACAGTGCAAATTTGCAGTTAAAGTTTTCCATTAATGGCTCTCATCTTTAAAGAAAACAACACAGTAAACACATTCTAAACTATCATTGATATCTAAAATACATGAATGAAAAAAAAAAAAACACTGACAAAAAAGTTAGCTGTTATTACTGCCTTGGGAGAGACTTGTCTGTTTGGCTGCTTTTCGATTTCCAATATAAAATGATTCAACACTGCAGGCACTTTAGCTCACTGTTCATTTTTTAAAATGCATGCTTCACTGCCACAACTTGTAGATGACATCTGTTTTTGATGCATACATTACAGTTGGTCTAAAGGGAAAAATAAACAAGATGTTTTTTTTGGGGGGGGGGGGTGTTTTTTTTAGGTGTAAAACAGCCGATACCTGCCAGTTAAAGTAGATTTTTTTCAAAACCACTCATCAAATCCTGTAAAATACATGGAATGCTATGATTAATTGATGCATTTCTTTTGCTCCTTTCAGGCTCTTATATGCTGGTGAACTCCTCCCAGCATGCCGTGGGTCACCGTGCTCAGCTGCTGTTGCAGTCGCTGAGTGAAAATGACACGCACTGCGTCCAGTTCAGCTACTTCCTGTACAGTCGCGATGGCCACAGTCCTGGGGCCCTGAGGGCGTATGTGCGAGTCAACGGTGGTCCGCTCGGCAGTCCAGTGTGGAACACATCGGGTTCTCATGGAAAACAGTGGCATCAGGTTGAGCTGGCTGTCAGCACCTTCTGGCCTAATGAGTACCAGGTACAAGCTTTGTCATTCCCAGCTGGAGATTGCTTATTCTTACATGTGAGGATGTATCCGATGTTTCTTGTCGACCCTCTGGGCCCGTGGCGCTTTGATTTCATGATGTGTTAATGAAACCAGATGCCGGAAAGTTAAACATTCAAAAAGACTTCATATTTGTGATGAAGATCCACAGATCCCATTGAATGATCATGTACAGTTGAAAAATATAACACAGTAAGGCTGTGTTGATCACCACTCATTTTAGCCTAGAGGTGAAGCTGGTGTTAATTACTTGCATTTGCAATTTAATTAGGATTGATTCCCTCGTGAATGTAGCCAGTGTTAGCGCTCGAGGGCCTTAACTGGGTCTCACAGGGGCATCCATGGGTAGAGATTTCACCCACTGAGCCTGTGTACAGCAAATTCAGCAGGCTCCGACAATGTGTGTGGCATATCATTGCCTACCAGCAAAACACTGACTGGCACTGGCCACTGTGATTGCCTTGTGCTGTGGTTGGTAGAACAGTCAGGTGAGCGGGAGGGATACCCATCTATTAATCCGGTTTCTCTTTTCTGCAGACTCGGCGGAGCTGTCAAAAAGCAATTAAGTTGAGTAGTATGCATTTTATCAAGACCTGTCAACGCCTCCTGCCCAGCTTAATTGAATTCTATTCGGCCCTGGAAAATCTGACCTTCACTATGTAAATAATAGTCTCTTGTACAAACAGGGGGCTAGATGTTGGGTGATACTGTTCTTCGAGTATCACATGATCTGATAATAAGGCAAACTAAGTTAACAGGAACATTCAGGCAGATATGGCACAGTTACACACAAAGCATTTTAGGGGAAGTTTTTTTGCCGTGGTCCACGCGCAAGCGCGTATAATGCAAAAAGTGTTAGAGGCTACGCTTTCAATAAAGAGGCTTATTATTTTAAGCTGAATAGGTATCTGCTACTCTTCCAGATAATTTCATTTAAATAACCTGTCACTTTGACAAAGGTAAAACTGTGATTAATTTGTTTCATTCAGCAAGACTAGATCACAACCTAGTATGTGGCTGGGTAGTCCTTTATCTGTTTGATTCTCTCCTTCTCTCTGTGCTCGCATATACTATAACCTGATATGGCTGAATTCCCAATAAAGCTGTTCTCAGTTACAGGATTTTTTTCTTTTATTGTTTCCATTGTCAGACAATGAAACAAGTATGAAACAGTGACTGAAATGTGACCCATTAAAACTGCACGTTAACCAGCGGTCATTTCCAAGCCCTTTCCAAGCTGGTGTGCTGCACTGCTAAAATCCTGATTTTATGAATTTTACATTGTCTGACAAAATGACCACACACATAAGTTAAAGACAGCGTGCTGTGCTGTGATTTGGGGTTTATTTAGTTGTAGAGTCCTCACCTAGAGAAAAGCTGGAAGCTCATTCTTAGCTGTGTCAGTTGCCGTGAATCATACACATAGATTGGTGTGTCTGTGAAGGGAAAGACTTGCACTCATGGGGCAATACTGGTGAATCTCTTCTGAGGACAGTAGCTAAGGCTTAGCCAATAAAGTTTCTAGATTTGTTGCTAGGTGCCTTTTGTGGAGGAAAAGTCGCTAAAGTGGTGTGAAAGGTCAGTAAGTTGCTAAGTTGGCAACAATGCCTGTAAACACCACCTGATGACGCAATAGAAACTGTTTGTGCCAGTTCATTTTGAAAGAGCAACGGCCAATGGGGGAAATCCAACACTTGGCTGGCCGACAAATGACATAAATTTATCACTCACTCACTCACTCACTCAGTTTTGTCACGGACAATTGCTTTTATAGGACTGGCAGTGCTGTTGTGGTCCAGCCAAAACACTACAGCATCCTGTGAGTCTTAGTCTTAACTGGCAAAGCCTCATGGGATTTGTTGTTAAGGAGAGTAAGGTGTTTGGGGACATAAGCATATTCTCTTTCTTGCTAAGAGTTATTTAAGAAGATTGATGCCTCTCTCATTATAAAGGTAGCCCCAGGAAGCTTAGTTTAGCATAAACAGCGGAAGCGGGGGGGGGTCAAGATCAATAATTAGCACATTTGTATATAATTAGTTTAATCTTTTCAAAAACTGAAGCGTACGAACGAATTATGTTTTTACAAAGGATTATGGGCCAGACTACTTCTTTGCTAGGTGCGGTGACTTCCTGGAGTCTGGTCATCACCATGAGATTGGCAGGCAGTGTTTTTTTTTTTCTTGGGATTAAATTCAGTTTGCTGTAGTAGAGCTGATAGTTGGATTTTTTTTTTATGTTTGAAAAGAGCCACACTAGCTACAGCAGTTCCTGCTTTCTGCTAAGGGAAGATAAATGCCTCCCGGTCTTTGTTTCATATTTTGGACAGATATGATACCAGCATTGTTCTTCTTGTCTAATTTTAGGCAAGAAATGTTGAAATTTCTTTAAAATGCAACCAAAATAATACATTGAACATAGACTAAAATATACCAAAGTAAAGTACTAAAGTAAACTAAAGGAACATGACTTGGAAAAAAAAAACACCTATGGGGAAAACCTGTTGAGCTACAGACGCTAGTGGATTTTTGGTTGTATACGTGAGCAGCGCGAGATCTACTAATCGGTGCCGCTGCCAGGCACAACTTCTACTGAGCTATGCCCCTCACAAACAGGCTAACAAGGACAACTGCCAGTGAAACTGTTTATTATCTCACTCTGAAAACAAATCGAGGTCCTCGCTCTCAGATTCTCCTCTGGAACTTTCAATGGGAATCATCACTTTTGAATACTTTTATTAGATATATTAAATATCTGCTGCTCTTCTGCTGAATGATTAACAATAAATGAGCTGAAACGGGTTGAGTGTCGTGGTGAAGAGTGCTTCACTGCTGATGGACACAGTGAAAGCTAAGCTGTTATAAAGTAGACTCCCTAACCACTACTCTGCCTTATCACCACATCAGGACAGAAAGTCATGAATACAATAATAACATGTATTATCCTGCTTTGTCTTTTTCATTCTTGGCTCAAGTGCCGTTGCCTGTGCACTTAACCGTTCACTTCTCCGTGTCCTGCCTTCCTTTCCCCAGCGGTGTTGTGTGTGAGTTCTTGTCTCTCAGTCCTATAACCATCCCCGTCAACAGTGATGGCTCATAGTTGAGTCAGAAATGTGCTGTGGTTGCCAATGAGTGGCTCCAGTTAGTAGAAGGAGGTTTATAATGGGCTTACGAGGAGGAGCAGATGACTCTGAGGACAACACAAGCACAAACAGCGCAAGGAGAAGGAGATGTGCCTAATATTTAAATTAGTATTGACAGTAATGTCTTTGAAACAACAGCTTAAACTGCTAATGGCCTAGTTTTTATCTCATGTGTGGGGAAAACTGAATTATTTGGATTAAGTTTGCTAATATGGGGGATTTGTTCATCAGGTATTTGGACCATTAAAGAATACACATCTAATTGCAGCATGTAGGGAATTAAATCAGAGCTTTCCCTCTGCTTCTTCTCTCATTTCACAGTTCACTTTGGTATTTTAGCTGACCTTGTGCTTCCTCTCAATACAAAGGAAGCTATAGACACTGCCCACACAAAGTCACATATACCACAGCTTACACTGCTAATCCCTGTGCAGTCAAAACAGACAAAACAGACCAAACAAAAAAGTGTGACTGGGGAAGTGTAAGGCTGAGCGTTTTCTTTAATAGCATCTTATTGCTAGCTCTCCTCTGTTGTTAACCAGGAACAGTGCAATGAAAATAGATTTGTAAACACAAAAAAGCAGAAACATGGGAATTTTTTTATAGCTTGGTTTGCTTCAGCGGTTCTCACAAGACTTTTAGCTCTAGAGTATGTTAGCTGCAGCTTTTGTGATTTTAAATTCTAAAATAAAGTCCAATACAATCACTATGGATTTTAAGTGGGAAGGCAGGCAGATTTACCCTGTCATTAAAGTAGCAAAGCACTCTTTTGAAGCTAGGTGGAGAAAAGGCACGTCTTATCATAGTTTCTGAGTAAAATAAATCCCAGGAGAACACACATCATTTTGAAGACACTTTCAAATCCGCAGATTTTTTCCACTTTTTAAAATTCCAGGTCATATTAGAGCACCCAGTTCTTTGCCTACAGCACAAGGATACAAAATGTCAGCGTAGCCTTTTGCACTGCACAGACACAGACTACAGCTTTGGGTGCAATGAAATACCTTGTCACTGTGTACAGCATTTACTGTCGTTGTATGCGTCTAGAAAAATATCATTGTGATAGTAATTAAACACAGTCAGAGGAATTCTTTGATAATCACCAAAACTAAGAGGTATGAGATGCTGAAAACCCCAATCACCTCGTTCTTATTTGCTCACCTGCCTGGTGATTTGAAAAATTATTTTCTTGCCTGAGTGTTTTTTTTTTCAAGAATTTTTCAAGCATCTCAACATAAGTCCATAAGTTCATTCATGTTCTTAGGGTTACCCTTTATATTAATGCCATGGGGTGACAAGCATTACATACACATCACTCCTTCCTATCACAGTTGTGAAATTGGGATTTGGAGTTCAATGGATTTTGGGGTGGAAATCTTCAGAGAGTAAGATCACCTTGAGATGTCTCGATAGAAGATCATGTGTGTCTGGTGTACACTTCCATATTTCTTTCTCCCTCTTATTGGTAGAAGTGTTTGCAATACCTGGATATTCTTGTTATCAAATATTAAAGATGTTATCCAGCCCGCTAAGACTGCCAACTAGAGCCTGAGACATATTCCCTCCCCTCTTTATCATCTCTCACCTTCCTCTCTCTTCTTCGTCTCCTTCCAAACATCAGAATCTTCTTCAAACTTGCTTCTCTTCAATCTTTCTTCGCTTTTCTTTTTTTAAACTAGAATCCTACCTGTTACAGGTGTTGATGCTTTAATGAGGTTGGAGTTTTTAAAAGTCTTTCATAATACAATACTCACGTCATGTCAAATCTACAGTGAGAGTTATTTTACCAGTAAACTCATTGCTCCTGTCTATGCTGGTCACGAAATGGTTCTATCTCAGTAAAACTTCACTGTAAGAAATAAGGGACAAGATTCACAGGTAGTGAATCCAAACCTCATGTGAGGGCTTAGAACTCTGTAACGGTCAAATCGAGATGGGTTTGGCGTGACAGTTGTGTGCAGGTTTCAAAACTACATGCAGCCAAAAACCTATAGGCTACCTGGAAGTATCCCAATGCTACAGCAGACTGTGTGGGAGAAAAGAAAACTGTGAATTTCACACAAAAACAATTGGGTGCGGTGACTGGGTGCAGCCTCTTTTAGTCATGTCATCACAGTGAGGTTTCCAGATTCGGCACCGTTGTGCCTCCGGAGACACCTCTAGAAAACAGTACGGCAGACTGCTGAGCCGTTGTTTGCCAAAGAAAAGTTACCAGTTATCTTACCTTAGCATAAAGACTGCGAACAGAGGGGAAACAACTAGCCTGGCTTGTTTAGAATGTTCAAAGCCCAAAGTGGAAAAATTACATTTTGAGGGAATCATGTGCTTTGCAATTCTTGTAATGTCACCATGATGTTGGGAGTCAGTGTTTCTCAGTGTGTTTTAATGTCAGTTATTGAGCTTTAGAGGTGCTTTCACACTGATTTTTTTTTTTTTTTTTTAAACCTTTGGGCAGAGCCAGAGCTGTTTCATCCAGCTACTAGTCTATATGCTTAGCTAGCTGAGGCTATCCAGTTCTAAACTTACAATGCATTGGAATCTTCTCATCTCAATTTGGAAAGAATAGAGATATACATTTTTTCCACAAAGTTGAAACTTTATTAAGAACTTTATTATTGGATTGGCACTTTTTTTTTTTTTAATCTAGCCTGTTTTCCTTGGCCCCTGAAACTAGATAGACCCACTTCAAGGCTTTCTCTATGACACCATATTGTTTACTTATTAAACTCATTATTAAAAAAAAAAAAGAAAAATAGCAAGTTAGCAGTAGGAGACACATCAAAGACTAAACAATAATCCCCATCTTCCAACTTTGTCTGAAAATTCCTGCAGCCTGCTGAGAGTCCTCCAAGCTGAGCCTATGGCTATGGAAAAGGTTTTGTAAAAGAAAGAAGGGAGCGAATTGAGATTCCTAACACTTACAGCATATTCACAGACACAGACTGTTATCTTTTGGCATTTTCCACATGAACAGATTTACTTCAGCACATGACCTTTTGTCTGTGAATATTCAGAGGGGTTATTTATCTATCTATCTCTACCGGTGAGTAAAAGCCCTCTGTGTCTAATGGTGTCCTCTGACTAGAGCAGAAAAGGTGGAAGCTGGTTTATACAGCCAGATAAATCGTCTGGGGATTTGTGTACATTACAACCGTTTCTAAAAGCCAATATAACAGGCTAATGTAATATGATCTCCTAATATGCATTTTATCAGGTTGTAAATCACTGCATGCCATGCTTCTCTTTTTTTCTCCACAAGATGATTCCCGAAAAGTGAAATAACCATGCTTTGGGCTAAAGTACAGCCATATGGAAAGTTTCATGGGAAAATGACTTTCAATAAAAATCTGGGAAGGTTGTTTATTGAAACAAATGCTCTGAATGTCTCCTTCGTAATAACCTCCTATCCTAATGGCTAAGTAGACTGAGGATTAACCAGCAATCAATCTCTCATTGAGTGCTTTAGCTCAGCAGAGAGTAATAACACCTTCAATTAGACTTTCAAGACATTTTTTTTCTCTTCCTTGTGTACCATGCAGTTTGTGCTTACGCAGTTAATTCAAGGCAACATATTGAGGCATATTGTGCTTTAATCATTAATGCATGATATATTGTATGATTAGGCAAGTGCACAAAATGAGGGGAAGGAACAATAAGGACTGAAAAACGATGAAAATTTGAAACGGGGAAGGAATGAAATGAGAAAAGATAATTAGGTGCAGGCTTTTAAGAAAATAGACCAGTTGAAAAAGAGGTAAAAGTGGAAATGATGAAAACAGTAAATGCTAATACCCCTGTTTTTTTGGGTTTTTTTTTTTTAAGCTGTGGCATTTTCGAGGCCAGGTTCCAGCAGTGTCTGGGGACAAATAGGAAAATTCCTCTGGCAGAGTTAGATTAGCCTCAGTGTTCATTCCCAGGTTAGCAGAGAGCAGCCAGCTATAGACAGAGCAGGGTCATTCTCCAACTGCACAACCCAGCCGCCAGGACCTTTCCTCCAGCTTCCCCTTTCACCTCTCCTTTTGTCAGCTTGTAGCCTGCACACCTGGCTCTGTGCATCTCATTCTGTCTGGAGTTTTTTTTTAAATGGTAGGTTAGATGACCCCAAGACTCCTCACATCCCATCACAGTGTTGTCTGTGGAGGTGCCTTCATGGGTCTGGCATGGCCTGGGTTGTTGTCACGCCAGTGTTTGCTTTAATCATGTGTCTTCCTTCCAAAGTCCAGGAAGGTGGACTGTCTCTGTCCTGCTGAGTTTGGAAGGCTGGAATTTGGGCTAGCGGTTGTACAGATGTTGTGACAATCAATTTAAGTCAGCAAAACAAGTTGATTGTGGGGTTGAAGATAATCTGGGTGTCACGTTGGCGTGGGTTTTTAACTTCGACTGGCTGAGATACAACTTCAGCAACATGTATCAAATACTGTGTGACCACAAAAAATGGAATTGAATTTTTCAGATTATCAGTCTCGCTTACTTATTTTTTTGATGAGATGTATCAAGACTAAGATTATGATGTTGCCTAGTTTCAAACTATGTGAAAATTTTGGTCTATTTTGTTATAAGGAAAAAGGATTTTGATTAAAAAAAAAAAAAAAACAAACCCTCAGTGATTTTTTTTTTTTAAATCAAGATTCATTTTGGGATAGAAAAAAAATTAGCTATAGGTATCAGAAATTTACATCAATACCCTTTTTCAAATTGTAGCCATATCACACAGAAAGTAATTGGTTATAAGGTACTTTAACCTGTCTTGCTGTAAATTAGCTAAATTATTGATGTACTGAAGAAATAACCTTTATATTTAATTGGTTTGTTCTGGTAGAAAGAGAAAGGAGAAAATCAAATAAAAAGAAAAAACAAAAATGCAAAAAAAAAAAAAATATCCTCAAGATCTACTTACTAGTTTTCAACCATAGTTTTAAACCACCTTCTCCAAGGTTAAAAATGTCCTCTAATGATGAAAGAAAAAAAATACTGATTTTGTATTGACACAAAAACTCAGGTATCTTATGGGCACCAGTATCGAAATTTTGTGATAGATATTTAACAAAAATTGGTGAAGATGAACTATATAACCTGTCTTAATACAGTTATATGACATTGAGAAGAATGAGCTCCAGTCTTATATAAAGTATTGCAGCTCCGCTTGCATGTAAACACACATTTAAAGTAGCATAGAGCACAATAGATAGTTTGTGTGTGTGTGTGTGTGTGTGTGTGTATGTCTGTGTCCGTGCGTGTGTGTGTGTGTCCGTGTGTGTCCGTGTGTGTGTGTGTGTGTGTGTGTGTGTGTGTGTGTGTGTGTGTGTGTGTGTGTCCGTGTGTGTGTGTGTGTGTGTGTGTGTGTGTGTGTGTGTGTGTGTGTGTGTGTGTGTGTGTCCATGTCCCTCTGTCCGTCCGTCCGTCCGTGAGTGTGTCCATGTCCGTGTCCGAGTACGTGTGTGTGTGTGTCTTTCTATCTGTCTGTGTGTCCATGTCCATGTGTATGCGTGTGTGTTTGCGCGTGTGTGTGCAGGCACATAAATGCATCTGCATGGTGGCTTCAGCAAAAATCAAGATTGTGATAGGAACCGTGTTGTAATCATCTGGTTGGAGGATTATGAGAAACAATAATTCAAAGCTGGCCTTGGATCAAGTGTGTGGATGGAAGACTGTTTTTGGAGCAGCAAAAAACAAACATCACCCCTGTCCCATAACTCTCTCACTATCACTGAGGATGGTGGTTTGATATTGATTAGGTTTCATGAGAGCCCGCCGTTCATCCAGCTTATTGTTCCACAGGACACTGTGGAGGTTTGTCCTCCCTTGAGTCTCGTGGCCTTGTGTTCTACAGCGGCCTGTGCCCTGAATGTAGAATGGGACTCATGACTCAGCTGCCACAACGTGTGGTTCCTGATAAAGCTATTATTTCCTTTGGCCCTTAGGACTGAGTCAAAACTTATTCATCTCTTTATTTTTAAGCTTCTGTCTTTATCTTATTTCTCTCATTCTCTAGCTTTTTATTTTGGGTCAGCAGATTTGCAATGATGTGGTGATGGGCTTGTTTGTAATTAATACATCTGTCAACAAAAGAGAACAAGAGCTGTAGAATTCACACAGCCCTTAATGTTCTTTGGAACTTGCTTTTACAATAAAGCTTCGAGAGCATTAGGTTAGTCACAAGTGAATGTTTTTTTTTCTGCTTGGATATGAATTCAAATCAGTTCATCCTGTATTCACATTCACTTCATTTTTGCAGGTTCTGATTGAGGCAACCGTTTCCAGGGAGCGGCGAGGCTACATTGCCATAGATGACATCATGGTGCTCAACTATCCCTGCTGTAAGTGCCACTTCTGACAATGGATTGCAATTACAGAAGGTGCTAGAGGGAAAGAAAAAGGTATAGTGGTTTGGGGGGGGTGTTGTTCAAAGCAGTTTGAAACATAAAGAGGAAGAGGGGAAAAGTAATGACTGATTGACCTTCTCTATTAGTACTGCGAGCTGTCCTGAGGCATCTGCGACGAGAGCGGTGCTATTAAAACACCGTGACACCCAAATGCCAACTCTCTCTCCCACCTGTAAACACACCTGCCTTTCTGCTTCCAGCCTTGTTTGACAGCTAAATTGGTATATTAATCAGTGAAATCTTCCAAAACCTCCATGTTTTCTGGCCTTACTAGATGTGTCCTGTTGCCTTTTGCCATGAGTCACTTTGTACAGAGGTTTTGTTTTGTTTTTTGTTTTTTGTTTCCATCAAGCACTACTTCTCAAAGCTTTCTGAAAGTGCCTTCCCTTCAGGCTGGGGTGTTTTTTAACCAATGGCACCGTGCAGTGGAGGGCTTTATTGGTGTCATTGGTGGAGAAGTGCAGTTGTAATGCAGCCCCTGAGGACATTTGTGTAATACATATTCACCAAGGCCCCTGAGCTTAATGCCTGGACCAAGTGTCTCAGTGTCACCTACACGCTACCTGTACAGCCCACTGCTTAACACAAGGGGCTCTTGTCAGCTCACAGGACATTTGACACCCGTGGTCCACATCTCTTTCAAGTGAATTAAATAACTGACGGAAGCCTGAAGGTTATTCTTCTCTCACGGGATTCAGTGTTATCTCCTTGTTAATATTTATACATCCCCTATTGTTATCACCAGAATGTTTAGAGATGGACGCTCAGCGATGTCATTGTCTGAGAGGATACCTTCAGTGATTTTATTAAAAGAACAACGGCTGCAGGATTGACTTGTGCCCCTGCTGTACGCATACCACCCAGTCAGCCACCCTGTTTTTCCCAGACACAGCAGATGGCATCTTGTGAATGCTCCCAATGTGGCCATTAAATAATTAAGATTCTCATCAAGACCTGAGCATCCCTTATGATGTGGCACACAGCCATCCTGCATTACTTGGCAGCAAACAGTGTCAGGAAAGAAGGAGTGAAAATCGATAGGGAAGTGTCAGATAGTAAAAAATAAAATGAAATAAAAATAAATAAATAAAAGCTCAACAAGTTCCTTCTTCTGAATTGGAGTTAAAGCATTTTAGTTGTTTTCCCCTTAGACTTAGTCTTCGACTCTGAACCCAGTGTTACAGTCCAATGAAATATTTATCACGCTAAAGAGTCCCGAGGATAAGATCTGACACAATTAGCTGTATAACACCGCAGTCCTTGCCAACTGCCTGTTTATGGCCTGTTTTTCAATTCACACTCATTTTGGTGTTTGTTTATGTTTGGCTTTCAGACATGAATAATGAATTAACCTTAGGAGGGAAAAGTCACTCAAAGGAAACATGACCACCTGCGGGGGGGAAATGCAGGCACTCTCCTCTGTCTCCTAACTGTACACAAACAAGATCAACAAATTGTCAACTCCCTCCTCTTCTAGATAGCAAAGCAGCACTGTGCAAAACCAAGCAGGGGACAAGTGAGAGCCAGACATGTGCTTCTCCCCAGTGCTCCACTATCACTGTTGCTCTGCCATCTCTTCCTGCCAGTCATTCAGAGTGACACGCTGGCTCGCCCTACCCCATTTCTCAGAGATGGCAGGAAGTGCTGCCGGCGTTTACCCAGTGAATTGGCTCTGCGGGAGTCTGGTTCTCACCGTTCTATTGTTAATAACTGAGTCGGGTGAGAGGACTACTTCCATTTACTGACTCATTGGCAGCGCCACACAACATGCTGGGACACTATTAGTCAAAATGTGGAGGACTGATACTTCTCTGTGGCTTTCCTTCTTCAGATTCATTCTCACATTCTGCTTATCTATGGACTACATCAAATCTGGTGTTGTTTCTTAAAAACTTATTTGATAATGGACTTCAAGTGAAACCCCAAATACAAAAGGATCAAAAGAAAGAGAAAGGGTTTTTTTTCTATTTTTTTTCCCTTATTTTCATTTTTCATTTTTGCATTTTTTCTTCCTGCGTTTGGAAGTTTATTTTTGCAAACTGCTATGAGCAATTACATGCATCAGTACAATCTTACTTTCAAATCTTAGTCCTTATTCATTAACTTAGAAAATAACGTACGGTGAATTAAATATAAATTTTAATGTTGTGTTAAACTTTCCACTTGGAAATTTCTGTTGCTGCGTTATGTCCCTAGTGAATATTGGTGAAATAAAATAATTATGAACAAACATTTGAAGAAGCTACTTGTTCCCTCGCGCAGAAATGCCTGAGATTCCTGTTCTCATATTTGGAAAAAAAAGAGCAGCCCTCATAAAAACATTTCCTGTGTAGCTGACTGGCATTGCGAATGGCTCAAAGGTAATTGAGTCTTTTGATCTCACTGTGTGTCTCTGTCTGTCTGTCTCTTTAGATAAGGCACCGCACTTCTCCAGGCTAGGGGATGAGGAGGTCAATGCCGGGCAAAATGCCACTTTCCAGTGTGTTGCTGCTGGAAGGGCATCTGAGGCTGAGAAGTTCCTGCTGGAGGTCAGTGGTTTAATGGTAGCTGAAGGAACCTATGTCCGGCTTCGATGTGTGGGAGTTTGTTAGATTTTTACCTCCAAAACAGTCAACGGCAAAAAAGGAAAAACTGGTTCAGGTATTTTCCACACTTGACTTACTGAACACTAAAGGAACGCCAGGATATAGATGGTTTGTGAGACAACGGCCCCCCTGTGCACAGACATGCACAAAGGAACAAAACATCCAGAGTGGAAGAGACACAAAATGACTACAAACTGCTGTTTCATTTGTAGTTGTCTTGCATCTTCTTGTTGTAGTTTTGCATTTCTTTGTGGTCATTTTTTGTCTCCTTGTAGTGCTTGTACATTTCCTTGCAGTCACTTTGAATCTTCTTATTTTCATTTTTTAAATTTGTGTTCATTTTGCATGTTTTGTGGTCAATTACTTTCCCTTTGTGGTTATTTTGTGTCTCTTTGTGGTTATCATGCAGTCATTTTGTGTGTCTTTATAGTCGTTTCACATTTCTTCAAAATGGTTTGGCGTCTCTCTGTAGTTGTTTTAGTGTCTTTGTTGTTGTTTTATGCCTCCATGTAGTTCTTATGGATCTCCATGTGGTCATTTTGTGTCTCTTTGTAGCCATCTGATTGACTTTCCAACAAGAAATAGTAACATTCATTTCAAGCCGGTTCTGTGCCCCAGGAGCCCTCTAAACACCTGGCCCCCCGGGCCTCTGCCCCGGCCATAGGCCCGTTCAGTAATCCGTCCATAATTGACGGTATATCATTAAGTTTAAGACTTCAAATCACAGTGAGTAACTGATCTGTCTACATACATAAATGTATTTTTAATTGGAGGCTGGTAAGCTAAACAACAACGGCGACAAGGTTTTCTCTTTTTTTAAATCATTATGTGTCCCAGACGTTTTTTTTTTATCTCACACTGCAGTTACTGTGCAGCCACATATTCAATGCTTTTACCAACATCTTACCACCCACTACACCCAATGCTAATCATGGTTGACCTTTGGCAAACCTGCTGTATTGTTTGAAATTGGGGGAAGTGTGAAGTGTCCTCACACCCAATTCTCTGAACACTTGATCAAACCACCCATTTGGCCACAACAAGTAAGAAGACAAATGCTTGTGGTAATTAGTTGGCGTAACTGTGCAGGCACCTGCTGTAATGAGATCTCCAGGCCACTGGAATGCTCTTTGCCTGCCTCTCGTCTACTTTTAGCTGTCCTCTTCACCTCTTTCTGTCTGGCCTTCCTGCTTTGCACATATGGACTCATATAACTGTTGTGTTCTGTTGAGCCCTTTTGTGTTTATTGTGTCTGTTGTACCAGCTGTGGCACACTCTTGGCTGCTCACGCCTGCCAGATTAACAGATCGTTTTGTCGTTTCCTCACCAATTAGCTAGAGCCAGAATGTTTACCTAACATGAAGTGACTCGTGTTTATTTCATTTCTCCTGATTTCTCCTGTCTCCTTTCTGAAATCCATACACTAGGTAGTGTAGAGGCAATACAAAAGATGCAGATAGGATACAGGAGTTGGGGATTGAGTTTGTTTTTTTTCTTTTCCTGTGGTCAGAAGATTTGTTGCCTGCGTAACCATAATCAGCGCGTGTGTGTTTATGTGTTTGTTTGCGAAAGCTCTGTGGGTTTTTTGATGGCCCCAAATCAGAATCACAGCAGAGACTGGGTTGACCTAGAATAACCCCAGCATACTGACATACCTTCGATTCAGTTAAAACTGGCAGATCAAAAGGATGAGTCTCAAGATTCATGTCCATTTCACACAATGAGAATGGCCTGAAAGCATGAGAAAACGTGTCAGATACAATGTATTTTGTGGCGACTACGTGGACTTGATGGATGGTAGTGGTTTTAATGGTGTGGAACAATGTGAGAAATGCCTCTCACAGTGCAACAGCAAGGTGCATCATGCAACATTCATTAGAATCTCCCTCTCTCTGTTTTTCCTCTGTTTCTCTACCAAAATATCTCTTTGCTGCTCACTTTGTCTGCCCCAAATTTACTTTTGCTAATGTTCTGTTTCTGCTTTATGTTAAAATGAGCAGTTGTCTCACAGCCATTTCTAATGTTTTTTTTTTTTTTAGGTTGTTTTATTTATTCATTTTTTTTTGGGGGGGGGGGTCTACATGCTGCAATTCATCCATTATCCTATTTACTAAACTGATTAAACCTTAATGCATTAAAGGCCATCTGTCTCCCAGTTCTAACTGCTGAGCGGTTAAATGTTTTGATGCAATGAATTTGCACACCGAGGCAAAGGTTGTGGATCGGCTCCATTAAGGGACTAGACTCATGACATAATCCTTATTATTTTAACAAGATTTCATTTGTTTTTATTAAAGGATGTCTGATTGTCATATTGTGTGATTAAATCAGAGAAATGGTCCTGCCATTCTAATTAAATTGTGCACAATTAGACAATCCTCCTTTTTAATCACATAGCTCTAATAAGAACTGACCCAGATAGCAATAATTTAAAGTGTTTTGTTACATTATTGGCTTAGGGTCCCAGGAGTTCACTGAGCGATTACTGTGTATAAGGGCAAGGTATGGTAATAAGTAGTGAGTGTTTGTGTGCGTGTGTGTGTTAATGGGGCTGGGGGTGGATGTGATGTGTACAGGGATGTTTTTAATAAAACGTACACTGATATATATGCAACATTATTACTTATTTAAAACAAAAAAGCAAGGAACAAAGGATGGAAGGAAAGAAAAAGGAACCTTGTACCTTTGAATAATACAAATGCATTTTTTAACTGACTATGTACAGATATTCACAATAACATAAAATGCAAACAGGTTTAACGTTTGTGTTCTTATCATGTCTTTTAATGACCAATATGCGATAAGAAGCTGTTTTAGTTAATGAATGTAGTCATTCTTTGAAAGGGAGGATGCTCAGAGGTCTTAGCTTAGCTCACTTATATCAAGACCTTTATATGTCACATGCAACAAGCAGCATAGTACAGGTGCAATGAAATGTTTTTCCCTGATAGTCTCTTGCTTATCTACCTAAATTTGTAAAAACCAAAGTAAACACAAATATATAAACATGTATACAATAATACACTGTAAAACTATACAATTTTGGCAAAATTATGCAAGTACCATGAAATGTGCAAACAAATAACCAACCATAATACTGTAAGATATACCTAAATATGTGAAAGTAATAAAATGAATAAAAATAAGCAACGCAATAGTCCCGAGAGCAAGAGGAGATAGAGAGATAAACACCGTACCCTTGAGTAGTGTTGTCTGTCTAACAGTCTGATTGCGTGCGGATAGAAGCTTTTACAGAGTTTTTCACTCCAAGCTTTAATCCTGCAGAGTCGTCTGCCTGGTATCAGCCGTTTTAACAGTTTATTACTGGGATGAGTGCAGTCCCTCGAGACCCTGAGAGCCCTTACCAGACAGCACCTGGTGCAGGTGTTCCAATGGCATGTTCAGCTCAGTGAAAAACAGGCTGCGGTAATTCAGCACATAAAAGTTAGTTTACTACTGTTGTCATGGTCAGTACTGCTCAGCCTTTAGTACAAACTTGGGGCATGAAGTTTGAAAGATATGGGCATTTAGGGAGGAAGGGAGGATCATATGAAGAGGCTATATTGAGTGGCATTATGGGAAGTGTTGGATCAAGGGCTGTCGAGCAGGTATGTCTGTCACAAGTCTCCCAACTTCATGGACTACAGTACCTCGGAAGTGGAGGAACTCTGTATTTTTATAACTGTGTGTGTATGTTTTGTGTGCTGCTATTGCAAATGATACCCTGCACAAGATGACTTATGTGTGTGTGTGGGAGAGGGACATGATGACCCATTCTGTTTTCTCTTACCCTGTCCTTTCCTACTTTCCAGAGACACAATGGGGACATTTTAACAACCGCGTCGGTCAAGCACCTGAGTCACCGACGCTTTGTGCTATCCTTCCAGCTAGACAGCGTCCAGCGATCCGATCAAGACCTATACCGCTGTGTCACTCAGTCCCCCAGGGGTTCTGGGGTCTCAAACTTCGCTGAACTGGTCGTCAAAGGTAAAGGTTCTCTCTTCTCTGTCTCTTATTGTTCTCTTTTGGTCTTTTTCCCATCTCTGTTTCTTTCATCCCAAGCATTATTTATCCTGCTGTTAGTATGATAGCGTACGATTTTCTGTGCGGTCACAGTAGATTACTGCCTGTAATTCAAAGATGAATTAAAAACGAACCTAATCATACCAAACAGTGGTAGCCACTAGTGTGAACATATTTCAGATTACCCATAGGACATCATATGTGGATGACAGTTAAAATTATAGTCACCTGTTTCAAACTGATTTCCACAAAACAAGTGAATCACAGATTGAATGGTACTCGACACACATGAAGCTCTTTAGACGATGAATGCAATCTGCCTGACATTTGTCGTTTTATGAGCTGGAGTTGTTGAATAGGCTGCCGTACTCAGCTCTTCGGCTCTCTGTCAAAAAGCTGTTCACTTGACTTGGACTCCTGCAGCCCCTGTCATATCGTGTACCACAAATAGTGACCTCACTCCCATTACTCACTCCAACCTCACAGCCTGACAGCACTTTGACAGCATAGTAATGGCTGTGGGATAGTTTGTTGACATAACACACTCCAGTGAAGGGAAGAGCAGAAAGATGAAATGAGATGGAGAAATCAGGATGTGAGGGATTCTCATTTTCCTTATCCTCTACTGCATGGTCCTCCCGTTTTTACTGTTTTTAAAGACTGATGCAGACTGTTGTTGTTGAAGCATGAAGCAAACCCCTTTGATTATAAGAAAGCATGGAGTCTGTTTAGTAATGGTGATGCAGATTGATTGCTACAGTACAAAAAGGAACACTTTACCAAAATGCAACTAAACCCTCTTACCAGTAGCTGCCAGTAAACCAGGAGTCAGTGAATGCACTGATAGAAAGCTGTGAAATCCCATTCAATATGCTCTTCTTCCCAGCAGATAAGTATTTTCGTGTACATGTGGTTGCTGCTATCCTTGCTTTTTTATGTTATAATCAGGACAAAGATGGTATTTCTGACAAAGCTCATTCTGCACCACGAGTAGATGTAAATAATTCACATTCAAGTCAACTGGTTGTAACTCTGTAATCTATTTCACAGGAGATGCGGCCGAGCCCTTGACGAGACTTTCATAAATCCCTTTCCCCCCACTGCCCTGCCCTAGAAGAACCTAATCATCCCCTTAATGAGTTGGATCCACTAATTCGAAGATCTTAAATTGCATGCAGAAATCATGATGAGGCTCTCTTATAGCCCAAAAGCAGACAGAAACATCACCACATAATGAATAAAACATTTTCATCTTTCTCCTAAAGGTGCTGTATGTCCCAGGCTTTTGTTGTGGCCTCCTAGTTATTATTTTTTGATCCTGTTCACAATCGAGGTTGTATTTTCAGGGATTTTTTTTTCACCCTTTTAAGCATAAATCTCAGTCCAGAGAAATCCTTAATTAAAGAGAGTAGCACTGAGAGCAATGTTTGGTTTCAGAATAGCTCAGTATGCAGAGGGAAACAATGAAAAAGACAGCTAATAATGCGCTGAGCGTAAAATGCTGAGTGAAAAAATAAAGTTTTAGATAAACAAAGTAAATGAAGAGAAAAATTCAGGCAATTTTTTATTAGATCTGTAAACTTTAACTGTGAGAGAAATTAATAAGTTGTTTTAAGTTTGGCCCCACTTGCTGCTTGCCTATGCCCTTTCATAATGGATGCAGTCACTGACAGCCTAAAGATTAGGCAAGAGAAAGTGATGCAAAGTAGAGGTGAGATGCTGGTAATGTTGAAAGCCCACAGAGAGGAGGGCCATAAAAGACAGAGGCGCCTCTGCAGGAATGAAGGATTAGTCACAGCCACAGATCTAACTCTGATCTTTTCTCATGCTTTGTCCCCATTTCTTTTGCATTCCCTTCCTTCCCTCACACTGTTGCCTGTGTAATTGTTCAGTGGTTTGGATCTGCAGTTAGTGACATTTGACCGTTGGGTTCTGGAATTAATTCTTGGTTTGGCAGTCTTAACTGACAGTCTCCTCTTTCATCATGGTGACCAACCGTGAGGACAGAACACACAGTTAGAGAAAAAGATGTACGGCACATAATCCTTTAGAAAACAAAGATCATACACATTCAGTGCGCTGCATGCACAGCTGTTTTTTCACTCACTACTTTGCTAGAATTTATGCAAGGCTGTGAATGCCTTGTTAATGGCTATGACTAATCTGCTATTTGAACGCAGTTTGACCTGCTCACATTCTGTAGCCCCTAGAGCCTCATTTAAGACTCTTTGGGATTTAACATAGTGAGAAATCTGTTTGCACACAACTGAATAGTAAAACACCAAAACTTTACCCCCCCAGACTGTGCGTGTGCTATGGCCCTGCGAGCGTATTCCTCTAACAATACAAACATGTTTTCGGACAGGAAAAATAAAAATGGACTGCTTCTCATTTGCTCCGACAGTACCTCCATCCCCCATTGCGCCGCCCCAGCTGCTGCGCGCCGGCTCCACTTACCTGATCATCCAGCTCAACACCAACTCTATCCTGGGAGATGGCCCCATTATCAGGAAGGAGATTGAGTACCGCGCCAGTCAGTCTCCATGGTCAGAGGTGCATGGGGTCAACATGGTCACCTACAAACTGTGGCACCTGGATCCAGACACAGAGTACCACATTAGTGTGTTGTTGACTCGCCCTGGAGAGGGAGGAACTGGCCCTCCCGGACCTCCTCTTGTGAGCAGGACCAAGTGTGCAGGTGAGCTCAGAGATCGCTGAACACACTGTTCCCTGTAGATTCACCTCTTAGAACCAACAGCCGGAATTCTTAGAGTGGTTAACTTAGGTCATATAGTATCTAATGATAGTAGGTTATGTTACTTTAGAAAGGAAGTTTCACACCAGGCTATCCTTATCATGGCTATCATTGCCAACTACACACTCATTCACAAAACAGAGCAGTGCATTTTCAATGCTTGACTCCAAATATGAAAGTGCTGTTGCTACTGCTCAGCCCTGGCCTGTGGCTACTGCTGCATTTCAAGCTGAAAGCACACCACCCACATGAATCACAGAGTATTCTCTGCCTTTATCGCTTTCATCTTTTCTGTACCAGGAATTTGTACCTATATCTGGATCTTACAGTTTTTTTGTCCTGATTATAAAGATAACAGTCTAAAACAGTCTATTTAGTATTTTCCCATTTGGAGAACCTTTACCAGGGTGCTGCTCTGTGATTTTCCAAACTGAATCATCTCATAAATTCACTCTAGATCAAAATAATACCTATAAATATGTCTTCTTTGCGCTCAATGAAGTCATTTCATAAAAGATCCACAGTTCAAACAGCCCCTCATCATAACATCAGAGAGTTCTGCAGTATGCTGCTGCATCTATCACGATAATCTGCTAAAATTCAGTCAGAGGAGGACCAGATAGACAAGTTCTTACTCAGTCACTGCATATACTTATCTCATAAGAAAAGTCACATTCGCTATCGCTGGCCTTCTCTGAACTCTGGAGCTGAAGAGACTGAAAGGGAGACTTATTTGCTGCCAGCATGGCAAAACTGGTTTGACAGTCATTTAAAAGATAACAGTTGGCTGACTAGAGTAGCTGGCTTAAAGCAGGCTTCCTTGGTATCTACGGGAGAAGATAGAAATTTTATTTGGCAAGTACAATAAAAGGACTAGAATTTGTAGGTGACAGTGGTGGAGACATATCAATCACAGATACACACTGTAAAGACTTCGATATAAAGTGTAAACAAACAATGAGGGACATATAGTACTATGGAAAAAATACTACCTACATGATTAACTGGTAGAGCTGCAAAAATGTTAAATCTAAAATATTAGAAAATAGTGAAAATGCCCATCATATATTCCATTTCCACATTACTTGTTTTATGCAAACAACAGCTCAAAACCAGAACATATTCAATCTATTGTCATAAATTGCAAAGAAGTAAAAAAAATCTTCACATGTGACTGCCTGGAACCAGCAGATGTTTTTGCTTAAAAATGACAAATGCTTAATCAACTATCAAAGTAGTTGATTAAGCATTTGTTTCTAATTCACCTAATCTAATCTAATTTATTTCTCAGTCATCTCTTTTAGTTTGCTTCCTGTTCCACATTTGTTTGTGTTTTCTGCTTATTCAGTAAAAGCATCTTTGAAGTTTTTAAAGACTGATTATTTTTTGTTTTTATCAGCTGTTCATGAGAACGTTTTCTTCACATCAGGCTTTTTTTTAATTGAATATTCTGTCCAGCCTGCTCACATCTGTGCACCTCTGTCATCTGTCACAGTGCGGGCCCAGAGCACCCAGGGAGATGAGAAGGATACCGACCGGCCACACCCATGCTCACTGTTAAATATATATGTAAACATATGGAGCACAAACAGTACTGCGTCAATGCAGATGCACACATTACTGCTGCCTGCATCTGCAATATGTTTGCTTCGGTCTCGAGTACACGATAAGGGGAGAGCTTTGTGTTACCCATAGGCAGTCTGTAGATTTGCGGCTCACACGGTCATCACTCTTTTCTATGCCCAACGGTCTCCTCCTGCCACACATCATCCCTCACATATATCCCTGCCCTGCTCCAGTAGAGCTACCCTGGCCCCCCTCTCCAATGACATATTAAAGCTACTCTCCTCTCCCAACAGCCAAAGACACCCCTCATTCATCAGGCACCCTGTGTGAGCTCACAGCCCTCTCTCCACAATCTCTGCACACACCTCCCTCAACTCAACAGACGAAAAAGTTCACAATAAAAAAGTCGACAGCAAGAGGGAGAAGAGGCTATGGTGTGGGACTCTGTGTGTGTGTGGGAGAGGGGATAGTTTTTCAAAGTAAGAGAGTGAAACGGTAAAAATGTGCGAGTGGTGAAGCGAGAGAGGATTCACAATGTAAGGAAATTGCTTTCATAGTTGCTGGTGACGGTGTTTGTGAAAGTTGCCAAACTCAGCCTTTAATGATATATTTACATTTCAGTCACTATGACATTAGCTTGTTCAACCACGTGTGGTTAAGTAATACTGCTGTGTGTGCTGAGCTGTTAAACAGGGCATTTAGATGTGGTACTAGTTCAATACAGGAGAAATTTGGGTGAAATTAATTTTTCCAGTTGTTGTGTCATGTTTTTTTTCCTTAGGCCGCTGCAAAGCTATGACAACCTGATGGTAGAACTGTTTTTTTTACTTTCTTTGTTTTTTTCTCATGGTGCAGCTCCATTTGATTGACTCCTGAATTGTTTGATCAGCGTCCATGCTTCTTATTTTGAAAGTGGTTATGTGTTATACACTTTACAGTAAGCTGCAACCTCCTCCACCTGGTTCATCTCACCTTTGTGACCCTCCAGAAATCTCTAATCACCACCTGGTTCCCAGAGCTCCCCTGACCCAACTTCCAAACCATCTGGTCTACTCTACCTCTGCTGACCCCACATTCCACCCCTGAATCTGGACCATCCCCCCTTGCTGCTGGCCTGATTAGGTTTAAGCACGAGAAAATAGATGGCGGGGTTGTTGCGGTGATTTCAGGGGGGTGATAATTATCCGGTGAACAGAAGGGATATTTGGACTCTCTTTGTATGTAGGAGGAAAGTAAATTTCCTCTCCAAAAGATGTGTCTTGTAACCGTGACTAATCTCACTCTGCCATGGTCATGCTGAATATTTCCCTCCATCCCAAACATATTGGCTAGCCAGCTTCACCGTACGCATTCACTTCCTCACGGAGCCGAGCTGTCCTCATGCGGGTGCTGTAAAACTAATGGCCGTGAATGTGAACATGGTCTCTGCCTGGCTGCGATGGCCATCCAGGTGTGCTTGATGAGCCATTGCTGTGATTATCAGCACGGTGCATTAGCACAGCTTGAAGCCCCTCAAGTAAATCGCAGAGGAGAGGCGAGCATTTGTACTGCAGGTGGTCCCCAAACTATGCTAATGGGCTTCCACCTGCTGCTGGGTCACTGAACCTTCTGGAAAGCCCTTGCTCATGATTCTCCTGGTCTGTTAGAGGGAGCCAACTCTGGAGCCTGACTCAAATTAGGCACATTAGGAACAAAAGTGCTTGGCCTTTCTTGGCATGCCGTTCATCATGTCTTCCATTCGGAGCCAGAATTCCCCATATGTACACATTTGGGGTGTTTGTATTCATGTGTGCTAGTGCATGGGTATAGGCATGCCGCTGTATAATTTTGGGTTGCCCATCCAACGCAGCCAGTCCAGATCCCCTCCATGAATGCATACAATCTAAGGCAGCTCTGCTCTGCCCTGCTTCTTTCCCATGTTGCAGTTTTAGGGGCGATAATAACCCAGAAAACTCACATCCATTCTGACTTCCAATCTCCAAGGATCAACATGGTACTCATGGCTTGCGGCCATGTCGGGGTGGCTGCAGCTTTCACACTGCAGGGTGCCAGAGAATGGGTGCCCATGGCATACAGACAAATAAGAAGAGGCGAGGGGAAGGGGCTGGCACAAATGTCCACTTTGAGAAAGCCCACAATGAACACACTGTCGCCTCTTTGGCTATGCTTTCATTAACTCAGCAGTTAAATGCTTCTCTTTATTTAGCTCTTAGACTGTGCCGACTATCAATTACACCATTAAGACAATCCTAAGTCACACTGAACAATGGAACATTAACATTTCTTGCTGGGTGCAGTCTACTACTTTGCTATTATCGAGCCCTCCCATTTATCTTCCATCACATTAGTCTGGAAGAGCTTCAGAACAATGCTCTGGTCATATTTCCATCTAGTATGAGATGCCAGACAGCAAATTAAATGAGAAAGCTGGTGACTGTAGAAGCCTTCAGCATAGATTGGAAGTGTCATAAAATTTTACTTTTAGAGGTTTGCTCTAATGCAGGCAAAGATGAGAGCATAAGAAATTGGGCTTGGAGTTGTGTTTGATAAAATTCACATGTCTATATATATATATATATATTTGTGTGTATATGTCTGTGTGTGTATATATATATATATGTGTGTGCGTGTGTGTGTGTGTGTGTTTGTGTGTGTGTGTGTGAGTTTGAACGTGTACACCTAAAATGGATGGGAAGAAAAGGAAGAAGGGAGAGTTATTGAGAGTAATATAGTGAGAGGGCAGAATAGCAGTATTTTATACAGCCTCTGTATGCACATCTCTATGTGCGTGTGTCCTTTCACCACTACAAAGCACCTTTTGAAACCATTTTTTTTTAATATAATTCTTAGTTTAGTGCATTAGCCCCTGCTCAGTGATGCATTAGCCACCTTATTTAAGTTCCCTGCACTAATCTGCGCTGCAGTTAGAATCCCACTGAGTGTGTGAGTTAGTTAGAGAATGAAGACCTTGGCCAGTATCCTCAAACTCCACTGATCTCCTTCTGTACCCCGTATCTCTGCTGTCACTCCCTGCCTCCCCGGCCCATTACTCATCACACCCTATTAAAAGAATAAAGCCATACAATATATTATGCAGCATTTTGCTTTACAAAAAGGCATTAATTGTGTTATTAATGGCCACCAGTAAATGCCTTCATTGATACTGAGGATGTCCTTTGCTTAACTCAGCCTCTCTTCAGTTTCAGACGTCCTCCTGAACACTGGCTGGTCTGTGTCTCTGTGTATAGAGGCTCTGTGTATCTTTCAACTAGCCATTGCATTTAAGGAGGATATCAAAGACAGAGCTGTTGTTCTTTTACTCTGAGTCAGAAAAAAGTCGAGGTTAACCCAGGAATGACTAGAATTAACTTGGTGCCTTCTAAAAATATGCACCATGGCCATTGCGATGAACCAGCTGTAAAACTGACCAACGGAAGTGAATGCCCTTGTATAGCACTGGCATTTTTATGTGTGGATTAAACCTCATGGCAAAGAAGTATAAGTACAGGCTTGTCAATTTGCTCATCAACGCGGAGGCGGGGACTGGCGGGAGTGCGATGGCAACCCGCAGCCTGTCCGATTAATTAGCGCAATTGGCATGAGTTCCTCTGCCATGGGGGATGTGACTGTGCTGTGCTGGCAGCAAATAGTTGACCTCCATGTTGTGGTGGGGCAGTATGGCTGAACATAGTAGGGGGACGAGTGAAAAACTGCCAGGGTAGTCCTGGGACACAGTAATTTGCTTGGTGTTTTGTTTAAAATGTATTTTTTTTTTACAATAAAACAAAGTTCCCTATGTTTTCATTTTCTAAAATTCAGTATTGTGCCTTCAGGACTTTTCTAATGTCATTTTGTGTTTTTGTTTTATCTCCACTTTCTTTTTAAATCAATTTTCTCTTTTTTTCTTCAATCTTTCTTCCTCCCACCCAGAGCCCATGCGTGCACTGTGGGGCCTCATAGCCACAGATATCCAGCCCAGGCAGTTGTCCCTGCAGTGGGAGAATTTGGCGTTCAACCTGACACGCTGCCACACCTACTCAGTGTCCCTGTGCTACCGTTACACGATGGCGGGAGGTGGCGGAGGCCACAACACCACCGTGCGCGAGTGCCTGGCAGTGGAACACAACGCGTCACGCTTCACGCTGCGTGATCTGCCACCTTACCACAGTATCCATGTCCGCCTGTCACTGGCCAATCCAGAGGGGAAGAAAGAGGGTAGAGAGGTCACCTTCCAGACCGAGGAGGACAGTAAGTCCCAGAGGAGGTCACAGAAAAGATAACAAGAAAATTTAAAAGTTTCATAAGAAAACAGAAAACATTAAGTATTCTGACTCTGTTGTGAAAAGTACCTAATTAGATTTATGCAAGCACGGTACTTGAGTACATTTTTTTACTCAAATACTTTTCCATCTAAACTAGATGGTTTTATTTAAATTAGATGAGAAAACATTTTTTTTTCTCACTTCCTACACCATTAATAACCTTACAATCCCTCAGATTTATCTTGCTACCCTGGGTTCCCACCTGGTGTTAAGCTTCCCCGAAAAACCAATGGGCTAAACTACATTTAAATCCTGCTTAAGCATAGATGCATCAGTAACAATAGTAAAATGTAATATACTGCATTAAGAAATATCAGTCACAGGGGTACACTTTTCTTTAGAACTTGTACTATTATGTTGTATGATAAATGTGCTGAAAGTACTTTTACTTAAGCAGTGGGTCTGAATAATAATACCACTGTACTGAATCTCACATTACATAGTATGTTAGTGGTCACACCAACGTGTGCTGTCTTCTAAATGCTGCCATGTATTTTCGATTTTTTTTTTTAAATGCAGTGGAGATATTGGCAAAATGACAGTGCTGCCCTCCAGCTTCATGTGCACTTTACCGTCTCCTCCTTTTATGCACAGAGAAAGAGATATCATTGTCACAGCCTTAATTGTGGTCGCATGGATTACTTGTGATTGCTATTTTAGAGGAGTGTGACATCTAAAATGTCAATGAAATGTCCTTAATACCTCAAATTATTTAAATATTCTCACAGTAAATATCAGAAAAGAGATTATCCAGACCTGACTCTTCTCAGAACTAGACCTAATTTGTGACATTATCCTGCATGGTGAAGATTTTTTGTTTTGTTTTGTTTTGTTTTTCCACTGCACCATTAGTGGTTAACTTATCCATATCCATAGATGAATCATTTTGGTTTATATGTGGTGAATTTGCTTAATATTTCAAAACATTAACACTTCTAACGCTTCTGCCGGCTCCTCTGTTTTCCTCTAATGCATTGTGGAGAGAGGGTGACCATCTGACTGAGGCTGAATCTGCAAAACAAAAGATTCTTTTCATTTTCAGATGAAAATAACATAAAAGAGAAAACATTATATCTGAGACTCCGGCAACCTTGAGATAGGATTTTGTGCTTATTTCTTATCTGTTATTATTCCTTTGTGCCATAGTACATCGTCTGCATGGCGGCTGAGGGAGAAAATCAATTCTGCTGTGAAAAAATCAAAACAAACAAGATTTTTCAGAAAGAGATATATACTGAGAAGAAAAAGAGTAAGAGAGAGGGCGAGACAAAGAGTTTTTTTCTGATGTGATAAAAGATGATATATATATATATATATATATATATATATATATATATATATATATATATATATATATATATATATACATAGAGTGCATGTCTATTATGAACATTTTTGCCAAAAGCCTTATCAAGCAACTCTGTCCTCCGGACTAACTCAGTTCAAAAATAACAGTCAACTCAGCTTTTTGGCTCTTGCTTTAGCCTCAGGCCTGAATCTCACATAACAGTCACCGTCTGTACAGGGCTCACACGGACCACATGGTTGGAGCTCCTACTGAATGGCCCAAAAAAACTGTTAACACAGTGTACAGTTGAATGTTGAGGCATTCATTGTCCTCTGGCTGCCATTCACAACCAGTTTACCAGCAAGTGTCTGACAAATTCATTAATATATTTCCACTCTGACAGAGGATTAATCTAAAATTATAATATCTTATTTTAATATCGTATTTTCTGTATCTTGTCTGTATTGTGGTTACATAATTGATGCTGTTCATAAATTAACTGTGTCCTTATCTGATGTTCCTGCACTGCTGTTCTCTGGCTGTCTGAGTGTCTCATGTGGTGCATTGTTCTGAGCCACTGTGACATTCACTTCTGTGATATTGACAGGAGAAGCTCACAATGGGATTAGCACTTCAATTTCCCCGACAAATGTTTGCTCTGACAATTTCTTATAGTTCCTGGAGGCATAGCACCAGAATCGTTAACCTTCACCCCGCTGGATGACATGATCTTCCTGAAGTGGGAGGAGCCTGTTGAGCCAAACGGCCTCATCACCCAATATGAGGTGAGCCCAGCGAGACACGCTCAGCTGAATTTCTCTGTCACTTTAAAAATTGTTAGAGATTTTAGAAAAACGCGTGTGGCTCTTTTGACATTGCATTAAAGGGAACCATTGAACTTAGTGTTAAGGTTGAGATTGGAAGTCCATTTTCCAAAAGTCTTCCTGTGCAGATAAACGTTGCCCAGTTGGTGGCCCCGCCCTGCCCTTAGTAACCATTGCTATGCTTGGCAAGGTTTCTGTTCTCTCACAGCACGTCAGCAGTTAACAAAGATTTACTGTGGCAGGTTTATTCCTCGAAGTTCATATTATTTTTTGAAGCAATGGGAACTTGAATTTAAAGTAGACAAAACAACTAAGAGACAGAGATTAGATTTATGCTGTTATTGATTATATTTTCAAACACTCTCACTTTTAATGATACAAAAGAAAAGACCTTTAGGATGAGGGCTAATTAATGCATTTGGTGAATATAACCCTATCTAAGGACAATGGAATTGGCCTAAGCTTCTGGATTGAAGAGCAGGATCAAGGTGCTTTCATGAATTTTTTTTTTTTTTTCTTTTAACTTAAATTGTAATCCCACTAAATGCAGTTGACTGATGATACTTTTCCCCCCTTGCGGACAAATACTTGGAAGAAACGCTGGATTCAATTACTACTGTAGGGTGTAAGGCAGACCTGCTAATGTATGTCTGCCGCTTAGGTTGGAGTAGATAAACACACTAGCACACCGTTAAATCCAATCTCTACACTGTAGCTGTGGTGTTTTTGGGCATCTGTGAAAGTCTATAAAGAGCAGACTCAAACTGTACAGGAGAATCCCACCTGTTTAGTAGGCTTCAAATGTAAAGTAATCCAAAAGCCTGGCAGGCCTGCCGTGCCTAGTCAATGCTGCTGATTGGACGGTCGCCGTATGGGGCAGGGGGTTTAGCGAACATTTAGATGTAGAGGTTAAGTTTCTATTATTATCAGTTTAAAAAAAAAAGAAATAAAAAGTTAACCCTAGCCCAAATGCTAATACTCAAACAGCACATAACCAGCATATTCACTTTAGACTCAGTATTCATGGCAGCAAAAAGATAATAGCGAGCAACACAACAACATTTAAGCATTTTCCTGTAAGTGAAGCATGCCTGTTCTTTTGATATTTTCATGCCCAATGAAAAAAAAAATACTTTCCTCTCTGTTTTGGTCAACCATTTAATTTATGTGCCACTGTAATTCTCAGAGTACAGATATGTGCTTAGTCACGGAACTACTCTGCTTTATATTCTTCACCCAACCCTTTAACACAAGGTGCACTGTGCTTATGTGAATGAAAATAGCAGCGAGACTTGTATACACCTTCACTGACCTTGTGCACATGGCTCAGCGATTAACACTGGTCTTGTGCCATTAAAATAGAACCCAGTGACATTTTTAAATAACTTACATGCATCTGTTATGCTGTAAGCCCTTCATTTAATGGATAATGATTTTTTATTTACTGCATACCAATTGTCTGTGGGTTATGAGTGGGTAGGCCTGCCTACCTAACCTCAAGCCTTCTTTCTTTGGCCTCTCTTGCAATGTCGCCTCAATGATATTATTGAATAGGATTGTGGTTTGACATATAAAGTGGGGGCTGCGCAGGATTTTTACTCTGTAGTGTGTTGATCTCCTTCGGCTGACGGAGAAGGCTTTATAGAGAACTGTAGAAATCCTCTTCATTTTTCTCAGATTAAACCATTGACCACTCTGCCTGAGCCCATCGACCGCCATGCTGTCCTGCAAGCCCTCCTCACTGCTCTCTGCACTGTAGGGCATCTTTTATGTCTGCCTCTGTAGAGGAAACACAGAGGTCTGTCTGTCTTTAGTCACTAGATGGCTCATAATTCTATCTTCACACTAAGGAGGCATGAGCAGGCATTAAGCTCTTCTTATGATAATCAGGGCAGCCTTTGGTCTGGCTTGAGTGGCATCTTCAGTGTGTGAGCATTTGGTGTGTTCTAGTGCATGTGTGTGTGTAAAACATGTACATGAGCATATACACTAAACTAGTGTGTGACCTTCCTTCAGTGAGTTGGATCTCTTCTGGCTTTAATGTAAAGCTCAATATGCCCACCTCTGTGGTCACCTCCTTTAGCTATCCACTCTTTAAAAGAGTATAAGTGCAAATTCTCATGCGAGCACCGTGCAGGCGAGACAAATCCTCTCTCGAGGAAAAACTTTTGAAGATTTCACTTTTAAAGGGCACTCACGCAGTGCAATTTTTGAGTGTTAACAAGAGTTAATTGAACTAATAAACATTTGGCAGTATAGATTTAAACACTTGAATACACTTTTTACTGTGTGGTGTCCTCGGTCTCTGGCCTTTTTGATGCATTGCCTTGTCAGAAAATCATTTAGCATTCAGTATTTTTTTTTAATCTAAAGGTTGCTTATATGACTTTGCCAATGCTAATCAAATCTTTTTCATCTAAAACTATAAACCCCCATGACAAATTAGCACAACTAATTTAGAGAGGCAGATTAATTTTTGAGTGAAGTGAACCGTATCAATCAAACATTCAAGTTACTACTTGTGACAGAGCCATTTGTGCTTCAAGTTAATGACCTCTTCTGATCAGTTTAGTTCTCCAAAATTAAGCTCCAACTTGAAATTTGTCAGCAGCTACAATAACAAAGCATAGAATTAGCACTAAGGTCAGGTGTGTTTTTGAGATGTTACCCTGAGACCAACCGTTTTTTTCCTTTTCTCATCACAACAGATCAGTTACCAAAGCATTGAATCGTCTGATCCAGGTATCAATGTCCCAGGACCGAGAAGAACAGTGTCGAAGCTGAAGAATGAGACCTACCACATGTTCTCCAACCTCCATCCTGGAACTACTTATCTAATTTCTGTCCGAGCCCGTACAGCCAAGGGCTTTGGCCAGACAGCCCTCACTGAAATCACCACAAATATCTCAGGTACAACCGCCAGTGACTAACTCAGTGAGGAGCGAGTGTGAAAGCTGCCGTAAAATCATAAAACAGACATGGAAACAGGCGGCCTCTCCGTGTAGGGGCTGCTTACTGTGCAATCACTGATACAGCATGCAGGCACAACACCAGACTTCACCCACTGTGTGATATAATTAGGACTTGGGTTTTCTCTCCCTTGACCTCACTATCTTTGCTCTCTTGCAGAGGCAAAACTACTGCTCCCAGAGTACCCGAGTTATTTTGCATTGCCTCTCCAAAATAGTGACACGCTGTCATCTGTTGGTTCCCGAGACATAAATTAATTCGTAGGAAGCAGTGAAACACCACAGAGGGGATACTGCTGTGTGTTATGGATAAAGAAAGATGCAGTACATTCTTGGGACCAGAATGTCACTCCTGAGAATCTCAGAGCTTATTACTGGTGATAGAAATCCAGCCCTGGTGTTTTTGTTTCCTTTTAATGATGCATTTGTGCTTGTTAAGGGATGGGATTACACCTCTTACAAATGCACAACACAGCTACTCCCATCCTCACACATTAACTTTCTCTCACTCCTTCTGCCCCTGTCTCTTTAGAGAGTGGCTCAGTTTGTTTAATTATAGATTTAGTGCACAATCACTGCTTAGTGGCTGTATGTCAGACAGAACGCTGGCACACAGCCAGACCACAGATAGAGTCCAAAAGTCTTTGCAGATCATCCTCAACCTCCTCCACTGGCCCAAGGTGCAGAACATTCACTTACACTGAGCGTCTCTTAAATCTGCACTGACAGCTAGCAAACACTGAACACCTTCAACAGCTACTACTGTCAGCATCGTCAAGCAGTACCCACCACAGAGTATCCAACTATACACATTTCATCTCTACCACGCACAAGCATGTGCATGCGCACACACACACACACACACACACACACACACACACACACACACACACACACACACACACACATGCATATAGACATGTGCAACATCATGGCTGATACACGGTCATCTTTCACACAGACTCTATCTGGCAACAGGCATCAAACCCTCTTTTAGTCCGACAAACGGCAGAAGACCTTTAATGTCAAAAAAACGCACTATCAGTTTTCTTTAATGCCTCACCTTAATTGATGTCAGCTCTTTTCTCCTGCGGTATTAGCAAACCGCTTTTTAATATGGTAATCATCGATTCCTCATGAATAGTTTGCTCTCCTTCCCCCTCTCTAATTGACTGCTGATATTAAAGAGAAATGTGCTGCCACATCTCCAGGGAGGAGCACAACTTTAGCCAAATCCCTTCGAATGAGAAACCCATTCAATTTAGCCTCACTCTCATGACTTTTAATTGGACTTGTATCCAAGACAACTAGAAGGAAAAGTCAAACATTGTGCATAATATGAGGATATGGTTATTAGTTATATTAGCACCTTTAGCCATTTATGTGGAGAAAAGAATGGCTCTTTGCTAAAGTTAAATGGTCATTTCATGAGACACTGTGAAGCTGAACACATTATTTGGGAAGGAGAAAGAGGGAAAGACTGAATTTAGTTTAAACTTTTAAACCAAATTATGGTCTAAAATATTACCAGGAAAGGTCAAATGTGTGTTTGTGTGTGCCTTAATTGATTTTTGACAAGTAAACTGTCAAAAAAAAAACAGTAAATGTGTGTTTGTGTGTGTCCTCAGCTCCAACATTTGATTATGGGGACATGCCGTCCCCCTTGAGTGAGACAGAGAGCACAATTACTGTCCTGCTGCGCCCTGCCCAAGGCAGAGGGGCACCTGTCAGGTGAGGAAATGATCGCAAATTTTATTTATTTTTATTTTTTATTTATTATCTTTTTTTTTTTTTTTTTTTAACAAACATGGTTTATTAAAGTTGCACATCCATCATTTGTCCAGTACATACCAGGTGGTGGTCGAAGAAGAAACTGTTAAGAAAGTGAAGAGGGAGCTGGGTCTTCAGGAGTGTTTCCCCTTGCCCATGTCCCATGGTGAGGCCCAGGCCCGTGGCACACCGCATTACTACACAGCGGAGCTGCCACCCAGCAGTCTGCCGGAGGCTAGTCCCTTCACCGTGGGCGACAATCACACTTACAGTGGCTACTGGAACAGCCCTTTGGACCCGCGCAAGAGCTACCTTGTCTACTTCCAAGCTATGAGCAACTTCAGAGGGGTGAGTCATTGTAAAGTCGCACTAGCGGTGCAGCAGATCTTCCAACACATGACCCTCTGGCTGTAGGCATTAGTATTCACTACTCGCCAGTGGTGAGTGGTGTTAATGAGTATCTGTATTTACTAATGCTGCAGTCGACATGGTAAGGCAGTTGGCATTGTCTGGGCTCACAACCCATGAAAGACTATTTGTGCTGTGAAAGGGATCGGTGGATGGAAACATATTCAGGTGGCAGTGTAACTACTTGGAATCTTGTATGTTTATATTCCACCGCTTTGATTCTTTGCAAACAAAGGATGTGTGAATGAGTAATTTCTTGCATGCATTACTTACAGCTAGCAAAGCTGTGATGAGCTGGATCTACTCAGATTCAACAACATACTTCAGTTCATTCATCTTTCATTTTCTGTACTTTTCCTATTCTCTCCCATTCCTTTCTATTCTTTCCTGTTACCTCATGCCTTTTATTTAGTTCCCATTTCATCATTGTCCTCTTATGCAGTGCTCCTTTGTTTCTTTACGTATTTAATTGATTAAGTGTCTTTGAAAATAGCATAACACAAAACAATGCTTCTAAATCTCTGCAGTTGTATCCACGCCACAGAATGAAAATGGTGAATCTTGATTGTAGACCTTTTAGTTTGGAAGTATTGCATTTTTCCACACTGTTTTGTTTCCATACATTTTACTGTTCTTGAGCACACAAAGCCCTCAGGTCTCCAGTCATATCTAGAGGACACCACATTACTTTTCCAAATTCCATTACATGAGGAGCTGCTACCTGGGTGAGGCAATTACTTAAGGATAATTGGGCCCAGGTGCAGATGATCAGAGCTAGAAAGCTGCTGCTTTAATATTCACAGACTGTGGCATTGTAGTGGAGCGATTTTGCCATAGGTAAGCCCTCTACGATCAGCAGCTGGGAATAAATACATACACACTGGGTTACTAGTCCGCTTGACTTTTTGATTCCTGTCAGTAGCTGGTACTTTGCGATCACGTCACTTTTTTTTTTTTTTTTTGCATTGAACGTCTCTGTATTATAAAGTCCCATGAAGAGAGCTGAGTGGCTCATCCCCACCAGTAGCATCTTTTTCCAACCCAGTGGAGAAACACACGGAGGGAGTGCAGTGTGAGCACTTCACACAACTAGGCTACTAAGCATGGGATTAGATAGGGGAGGCCTGGCTTTACCGGCGGATGGGATTAGGTTTTGTTTTGCCTGGCAGGGGGCCAGCATCCATGACCCACAATGAGTAGAGCACAGTGCCAGATCACACAGCCAGCACTGTCCTCGGTCTTTCAAACACTGTTGCCTACGCTTGGAAATACAGTAGCAGTCAGAAATCTGTAAAAATCTGGGCATTAGTCCTGTGTTGGTGCTGCAGGACTTCCACAATT
The DNA here is from genome assembly GCA_016859345.1 of Istiophorus platypterus. NCBI lineage: Eukaryota > Metazoa > Chordata > Actinopteri > Istiophoriformes > Istiophoridae > Istiophorus > Istiophorus platypterus. The sequence continues at coordinate 15,730,739 of CM029126.1, forward strand.
CCTCTAGAAAGAAAAACAATTTGCTAGGAGGATAATATCTTAATTTTCAGTTTCAGTCAAAAATGAACAAAATTTACTCCTGCAAACACATAATTACAGATTCATCTTAATCATAGTCCCAATATTTCAGACACAATGTGATTGCAAAGTCTTTTTTGGTTCATTGTTTCCTCTTTTTAAACACGAGAAGAGTTTCATTAACGGCTTTTTAGTCAAATGTCAGCTAAAAATCTTAGGGTTTAACTCCGTTAAATCAGTTCAATGCAGGCGAGAGGCTGCTCGTTGCTGGACATAATAACCCAGAGCAAAACACAAAGACTATCCCAGCAGGACAGTGACAACATGAACTGACACACACTACATATTAATTACGTAAAGTAATATAACTAAGTGGAGTCTAACACAGCAGCAATTCAACCACTAACAGACCAGAAAATAATTTGTTCTTCTCTTTTTCTTTTATCAATATACTTGACATGAGTTATTATTTGCCACTATACGGGATTCTGACAGTGTTCACATCCAAGTGTTATGGATAGAGTCTGTTAAAACCACAGAGTAAATGTTTGGCAGATTTGGCAGTTGGTAAATGCGTTTCGTGCTATTTTGTTTTTTCTTTTGTATTTTGTCTTCCCACTTATCCTCCATGTGCAATCATGAATTTGAGGGCCTTTTACATTTTAGCACTGTGCTCACACTGTCTCAAAAATATGGGCCACAAAAGAAGATGTTAGCATTCTAAATTTGATTTTGCATGGAAGCTTCAATGCGTCCAGAATATGCATGTACTCTGGGATATTTTTATAGTAGGTTTGGATTCTATACAGAGGAGGGAAACATAATTACTTCATCCTCAATCATTTTAGAAGAAGAAAAAGTATACCTGCTCATAAACTAAAATGGAAGCTGGCAGCAAACTTGGATCTCTACTAAGAACGAAACATCAGAAAACAGTTTCATATTTACTTGGATAAAACAATTGCTGATAAAGGTTTCTGCATATAGAAGTTGTGATAAAGTTGTCATGTGTGGCAATCACTCTAAATATTTGGACCCTGAACACATTATTAAAATGTAAACTGAATTGTCAGCCTGTTTAGTTTATTATTTAATTGTACCGTATAATAAGTCAAGGTCTGTGTGGTGTGTTTAAGTTTGTGTTTGTCTTTTAATGTCTTTGTTGACGGGCAACATTTCACCTAATCCTCGACAGTGGCAGAAATGGGAATAATTTGAACAGTATGAGACCCATAGGACCCAGGGACCAACAATATTTGGCATTTACACATGCTAATTATCTGGAGAGTGGCTGTCAGGCCTCTCTAATTGCTTTGATTGATCTATCTAAAGAGGTGCTTGAAAGACTGTGGATCAAGACTGTGGCTCTGCAGGCCACAGCATGGCCATTGATAACATCTACACTTGCACCTCCCAGCTCCTCTCTCTCTCACACACACACACAAACACACACACACACACACACACACACTGTAAAACTGTGAGTGCATGCTGTGTTGCCTATTGGCATCTGTGTTTTGTATTTAAAACTCCCAGAAACCGCCAGCCCCTCTGGTGTGAATGCCACAGCATGGTGACACGTGTGATCTGGTCCCACAATCTGGAGCTAGACAGTTAACTCATCAGTTAAACCAGCAACGCAGTGATTCGGTTGTACTCATTATGGAATCTGTGTCCATCAAAACATGCTTTTTTTTTCCAATCATCTTTAGTAAGTAAATGTAAATGTTCTCTGTCCTAATTTAGCTAAGCTTGTAATGAATGTTTGAATTTACTATTCTAAATGCTTGCTCCATAAAGGAGGCAGGTATGGATGTATCTGCTTTTTCTGGACGGAAAATGTTTCCTATAATTGAGTCAATCCCTCAAAAGCTCCAAGTCACCAGCCAGTACAAAGGAAATTAATCAGGAATGCAACAATTTGATTAATAATTATTTATCAAAACAAGTGATGTTGTATCTACTATAGAAGACCAATAATGCAAATACTACCTCTCTCATGGTAGCATTGTCACAGGGAGCAACTTAGCATCCTCAAAGTTTGCTCAAAGCACCGCTGTGGGTCAAAGTCATTATAGGCAAGCCTCGTAGCTCGCCAGCCATATTGACAACCGCGCCAGACAGTAATATCAGACTAATAAGATCAGGCAACAATTTGAATGCATGAGGAGAGAGCTATCACTTCATCGCATCCCCTCCATTGGTCACCATTCGTCACCATTGGTCACCATTGGTCAACTTTTGAAGGATGAAATGTCGTCCAATAAATGTTGATGTATTTTGCTTAATCTGAGCTCACAGAATGCTCCTGTATACCTCTGCATTCATCCCGTTGCTTCCATCAGCAGTGAAATCATCAATAAATGCCTGGGGTCCAGTTCCACTCCAACAGCAAAACGACCACCATGTTTGACAGATAGGATGGTGGCTTAGTCACGAGCTATTACTTGTTTCCTGTTCACTTTCATCTTTCCATCCTTTTGATAGAAGTTGATTTTAGTTTCATCCGTTCACAGAACTTTGATCTAGACCACTACTGTCGTGCTTCTGTGTACTGAAGCCTGGCCTTTTTGTTTTTGAGGCTCAACAGGGGTTTGCATCCTGTGGTTAATCCTCTGAGGTTACGGCCATGAGGTCTTCTCTTGATTGTTGACTACGAAACATGTATGAATGCATCCTGAGGAATGTTCTTGACTGGCCCGACAGTCATTAAGGGGTTTTTCTTCACCATGCAAATGATTTTATCAAGGACAAAAAAAAAAATCTGTTCTTGACTTTATATCCTGGTGATCCAAATGTAGTATTTGTGTGAGGAAAAATTATGTTTATATATGAAGGACCAACAAAAAAATTAACTGTTTATGAAAATTGGAGAGTTTTGCAGGAAGCTGTTCTAAATTGTAATTACATCTTAATTAAAATTGAATCCTCCTAAGGAATAAATACATATGTGAGATAAAGTTCTCTAATGAATTTGGATGTCAACACCTTTTAATACACTTAATTTTAACAAATGTATTACAAAGTGTAAAATCCTCAAGTACTAAGCTTGTTAATCATTAAATGTTTTTAGAATGAGATGAGCTTTCCTTTTCTAGATAAAATCAAACAAGGTCTTCTTGATTTTCTCACTCATTCTTTAAATCTGGTCTTTAATGACGATAACACCAAGGTATTTCACTTAAATTTAGCGAGAATCCCTAAAAATTTCTGAATTAAAGTAACTTACATCGTCTGCTAGCTGACTAAAACAGATTATGTTTCCTCTTATTAAAATACCCTTTAAGCTATTTTTTAAATATGATTGAAAACTTTTCATTGGAAGTTAAAAATTATGTGGGGAGATGGGACAGCCCTGACAGACTGCTTGCTCCATTGTAAATCTCTTTGTGGCTCCATGGAGCTATTAATCCAACTATTCCTGAAATTCCTATTAAAGGTGCATATTTTGAAGTGTTCTCTAAATTTAGATAAATCAAGAACTTTCAACATAAATTGATTATCTCTAGAGTCAAAGGCTTAGTGAAAATCTAGGAAAAGAGTGCACCTATTATCTAGTAAGAAATCTGAATTCTCCAAGAAATCAAGTAGGTGTCTTATAATATCAAGAATGCATCTACCAGACAGTATATTTTTATAATCATAGTTTAGCAATGAGATGGGATGCTAATTATCCAACATTAAGACAGGCTTTAGTGGGACATCCTGAGCCACAAAGTATAGTATAGTAGCAGTCGCCAAAATATGTTTGGCAAACAAGGACATGGTGGATATTTTAGAAGCACATTTCAGTTAAAGGTCCCCCCTGATTTTATAAAAGCTCCTTTGGCTTTGGCTACATCACTGATTGTAATTGTGCTCTCTGGATCTCAGACAAATTTTCAGGCAACATAGAAGATAAGGAAATTAAGCGACTGAACAATTTTCTTTTTCTTTCTTGTCTCTCTTAATATTTGCACCTGTTTATATTAATAGTTTCCTTTACTCAAATTTTAAGTCTTTTCACTCTCTGTCATTTTCAGGTTAAGTTTAAAGATTCATTAAGTAAGAGTGCAGGAGTCGTTTTACTTACTCTATTTGATGACATTTTCAGAATCAATAGAATGGCTTTATTGTCCATTAGAGGTGTTGGAATACTCTCAACTTTACCATGTAAGTAGGATAAGGATTCCGAAATTAACGAGAAATCTATTCTTGACCATGAAGAGCCACACTTGTTTTTCCAGGTAAATTCTTTAGAATTGGGATTGCCGACTCTACATATATCAATTAAGCATCCTTCATTCATAAAATCCATCATAATAGGGTTTTTTTTTTCTTTTTTTTTGTCTACTTTGTCATTTATCAACATGATTATTTACAGTAGCACTGAAATCCCCACCCAAAATAATCATGTCAGGGAAGCGTTCTTCTTTATTAATGTTAAACGTTTCATGCTAACTATCATTCAGCATTGATATAGCCATAAATATTGCCAGAAAAATCTGGTCATTTTAAGAAAGAACCATACTAATTTAGTGTCCATATAGATCAGTTTGAGAGAGGATGGTCTTCATGCTGAATTTGTGTTGAAGAACTAGTGTTCCACGCAACATCCACAAGTACTTCCCCCATCACGATTTCCAAAAGTTCTAAGCTTCATCAACAGATTGAGTTTCTTGGATTAGACAAAAGTTTGATTCTGGATATAAAGAAAAAAATGGCTTTCATTCAGTAATGTCTGTCAAACCTCAAGCATTAACTGAAGAGAACTTTATAAGCGTTATAAGAATTATTTAACAGAAAGACTGTTGCTGTAACTTGAAAGCTGGTTATATATTGAAAGTAGTGCTCAATCCTCCTAATGTAATCTGGGTGCAGGCATCAGATCAGTCAGTGTATCTCCTTATTATCCACAAAGGCTCTTCCTCCAACAAAATAAGCAATCTTTCTCTTCTGATGGGCTTTCTGACTTTACAGGCTTGTGCTTAGGCTTGGTGTTTTCTGCCAAGTCTGTGAACCAAATCAGTCACTTCCAGAAATTGGAGGCTACATTTTGACTGTCGATCACCTTCATTTTCACATTGTCCTCTTCTTCATCAGGCAGACCGTGTAGCTGAAGCTTCCACCTTCTTTTTCAGTGCACTAACACCAAAACTTTCCAAAGAATGGATCTTTTCTTCAGCTCTGCTGACTCTGTCATGTCAGCATGTCAGCAGAGAGAAAGTTGATGGAAGATTTCAGCTCCTCAATAGACTTTCCGATCGAAGAACCTTGCTCCTTACCAGCTTGAGCACAGCTGCAGTCCAGTCTGTCGTTTCTTTTTCCATTTTCCCTTTTTTTGAAAAAGGTGATTTTGAAGGAGTGGGCAACATTCACTTTTGCATTTAGCTGAACAGGTATGTGACATTACTACAGGTCAGCAGATTAAGGCTTAACCTGCATCCTAGCAGCCTCTTAAAAAAATTGTAGGCAAGTTTCATAAAAGTGTCTACTACTCTGTCGCCATCTTGGCCCCTACGTTTACAGCCACTCGACAAGACAACTTTTTTTACGGCTCAGTCCAGAGTGCCATGACGTGACTCCGTCAGCTCTTCCCAGAGCACTTAAACAAATGTCATGCTAATTCACATTATAGATACAGTAAGACAAGAAAAAGGATAAACATTCACATGATATTCTCCTCTTTAATGCCTTTCCAAAATACATCAGCACCTGCTCCTTCTTGCCACATCAGTAGAAAGCGTAAATCACAGCTGTGATCTTTCAGAGCAACTACACAATTAGCTTGATATGTTTCCTTTTACAACCTTTTGTTGCCTTTTACAGCTACTATGAATACGACAATTTAATTTTGGGGGGGGGGGGGTGTAATCTTTGGCATCAGGGTCTTTTCCACTCAGGATTCTTTAATTAGTTTGTCTCCCTTTAACATCTGTCTCCTTTGTAAGCCCAAGTATTGACTTGCTGTTCTGTTGCGTTATGGTAAATAAAAGACATTATATTAGAGTTAGAACTTCATATATTAATGTACTTACAGTTGAAAGAAATGACAATTTGCCACATTCTAAACTCACTCTGCTACGAGGACGAAGGATGTCTGCATTGCAATCTTTACCGTGCTGATGTAAACTTATATTTAAAAAAAAAAGACATTCATAAAAGAGGGGCACAATGTTAGGTGATGGACTGTAGATAACGTGTCTTTAGGGATAAACTTGATTGCCACATACAGCTGCACATGAGCCTGCCTTTTTGTCTGTGCTTTGTCTTTTCAGTCTCATAATACAGACATATAACTAACAGAGTACAAATGGTAAACATACATTCTGTCATTCACCCAATCTGTGCTGTTGGTTTTTGTGAAAATACAATGACAGTCTGTCTGACAGACAACATGTTTGTCTACGCTTTCAGGGTGTATTTTCAGATCAAACCATCAGGTTAAGAACTTGTTTAAGTGTCTGACAGCCTAAAATGGATTTTTTTTTTTCTGTTTTTAAAAAAAGGAATTCAACTGGGTATGAGGAAAGTGCTTTTTTCTCATCTCCAAATGAGCAGAATTGCATGATTTGTTCCCTAATGCCTGAATTAGCATCTGCAAATCTTAATTTGATAATGAATCTCCTCCAAGAGGTGGCAGGATGGAATTGGATTACAGCCTTGGATCTCATTAGTGTTGTTTGACAAAGGTCCTTTTCATAACACTGCGATGTCATCAGCTGAAATTTGAATAAAATTAATTCCTTTTTATAGTGGTGCATCGGTCTGAAACCCCACTCTTAATTATGCTCTCTCCCTTTCAACTCATCTTTTCTCCTTCAGCAAGAATCTGTAATCTTCTCAAACACTTTGCCACATATCTCAGATTTTAGATAGTTTGTAATCTCTTGTCATCAACGTGACGCTTAACTCAGAGGGATTTTGTCCTTTCAGTTCAAATCCTTTTCCTATGTCTCTATCATAAAGTAAATTATGCTTTTCTTAGAGTTTTGCAACCCACTCATGTTTAGTAATCAAGCAACAGTAGTGAGGGGAGACAGTATCGTGAATTCAAAAGTGGCCCAGAGTTACCTCATGTGTCGACTGGGAGTAAATATCACGATTTGATATTCATTCAGAATGTATGTGTTTATCTGTTTCAACATGATATGTCTGTGTCTCAGCTCAGCACTTCCTGTGCTTTTCCCTTTTCTTTTATCATATTTCTTTTATGCAAAATGCAAAGAACCACTCTCCCCTCTGATGTCTACATTTTCTTTCTCTTTTAGGAGTCCAGAATAAACTGCATCCGCATCGCTCGCAAAGGTAATTCCACACGCATATTTTTCCTCCTACGAACACTGTGACCTTGAATGCATTTTCCTGCAGCATTTCTGAGTGCTTTGCAATGGTGTCTACTTCCTCAGTCTTCTCGGATAAGAAATTAAGGATGTAATTGTAATGGCCTAGCTAGTCTATACTGCTCTATTATTCACCTATCTCTCACGTAAAAAGGTGGGGGTCTGGACAAATTGACGGTCCTGGTTGTTTAGTGTGGGCCTCAGAGAAAAGGGCAACAAGCAGGGAGGGATTAGAGGTCAGGCTTTCATCCTGTTTGTTTCGAGACAGACGCTGGGACACACTATATCAAAGGTAGTCTCTTTGTTCTCATCAGCAGCGCGGTAGTTGGCTACATCTGAGGGCTTCGACCTCAGCGTGGTCCAGGAGGGTCCTCCAGATCAAAACTTCCAGACGGAGCTACCTTGGCCTATCAGTATGAGAACCCCCTCCCACCCTCTCTGTTGCTCAGCTCTTGTATACAAAGACACATGAAAAGGGCAGAGAAATTGACTCTAAGTCCTGATGGCAGGAGAGCCCTTGTGCCATAGTACACTGTCAGATCATGGTGGATAAAAGTCATGTATTTATAGTTCTCATAGCACCACTGCAGTAAGCAGAGTCTGGCAAGTAAATTGACTTGGCGGGGTGTCTTATTTTAGTGAAGGCCTCTTTTTGTGAGTGAAAAACGAAAGAGATGAGGCTCTCCTCAAGCATAAAGCCAAAAGGCAAGGCCAGCCATTTCAGCTAAGCATCTGCCCGACACAGACACCCAGTTGGGCATTGATTAATTATGCTTTTCAGCAGCAATGGGCTTTACAATGGCTTTACACTGTGCATACCCCTTTCACATAGAGCAACGAAAGAAAGAAATGCACAATGGAGTTCAAACAGTAAAAATTATTTAATTTCATTATGTAAGGAAGCAAGATATTAATGATAAAATAAAAAAGTGAGAACATGGGAGAAGGTGAAAAAGAATTATCAGAGAAAAATGCATAAAGGAAAATGGTTTTAAAAATTGCCAGTATTACATTATCCACATGGTGGGATGATGTAACTGGAAAAAAAAAACCATGAAAGGCAAATTGATAGAAAAAAAAAATTCTCAGGGTGATTTCCAATTTCAAGGTGCGACAGGTCATAGGGTTTTTTGCTCCTGTTTGAGATCTCCGTGATCCCTCTACCATTAACATAGCGTCTGCATCATTGATTCCTAAGCCGTTATTATCATGCAACCCATCACAAGTAAAGTGGAAGCAAATGATTCTGGCTTGGATAACAAAGCTGGAGATTACATTTCAACTTCCAGGTGACAGTTTAATTAAGGATCCTCTGGCAGGCTCAACACAACAACAGACTTCCATTTCTCCTCTAAGTGCCAATTTCCACCATCGGCAGCTGGCAGGTGTATGGATTCATGTGGAAATCTATTTCATGCTCATGTTTGGCTTAATAGAAATTTTGTGGCTAAATGTGGCAAAACCACCTTATCTGTCCAAAATGTCAGAAAACTGAAATTGATTTTTCACCTCCTCATCTGCATTTTCTTCCAAGTATGAAGTACCCCTGTATTTCACTTGTTGATGTAATTTTAAATGAAGTCAGATATAGAAAGTAGAAATAACATAGCAAGTGGTGCGTTGTGACTGAGGCTGTCTTTTCAATGCAGTACCTATGGATGGGCTGAAATCTCTCATTATTTTCGGGTACAATAAGCTCAGAGACACAAAGGCCTCTCAGAGTGATAATGTGTCCCTGCATCAGAGTAGAAACCACAAAAAAATGGTCCAATGAATAAAAAACTGTCAGATACATTGTCTATAAACTGAACAGCAAACACCAAAGCACATTTTTGGAACATGTTACATAGGGATAGCACCTTTAAAAGCCATGTCATGAGAAATTTTAAAAGAAACAGTTCCCTCCTAATATCAGGCTAATGACTTGTTTTCTCCATCAACATAGATTGAACCGGGCACCAATCATTCATTAAAAAATCCTACCAAATAATGAAATGATATTGTCCTACTTTCATCTTTATTTAGGATGAGGGCTCTAAAGCACCCATAAAGTGCCCATGGCTACAGATAGCTGGGCTAAAACATGGCTCTGTTTTCATTTCCCGTGCCCCATATCTGATTCTTCCCCACCAGGCTGCAAGATAGAGCTCTGTCCTCGGGCCCACTCTGACTTTCTACCGCTCTCCAGATAGGTTGTTCTGTTCCAATATGCTCAGAACCGCTAGTTTTAGGGCTGTCAAGGCCTGGAGGACAGGCTGACACACACAGAAAAAAACTACATCAGTGGGCCCCTAGAATAAGACAAAGAAAGGCCCACTGCTCAGCATCATTTACATAAGTATGACACTTTATAGAAAAATGAATTAACCTGCTATTATGATTACAACCTTTCCATTATTTCTCAGACATCAGGGCACCTTGAAATTTTAATGTAGGGCTGTGTCAATGACTTGTCACTAGGAAAAATATAATTTTTTAATTGAGTATTATATAAAAATACACATCAAAGTATCAGTATCATAAAGAGTCATTTTATTTGACTCTTTATTGACTGACTCTTGATTTTTCATGCCTTTTCCTCTTCTACATAAATTTGGAGCAGTCTGTTCATTTTCTCATCTCCATCCCTGTCAAGTAAATATCAGTACAAATGTTGAGCAGTCTAAAAAGCTGCTCGAAAAACTTTCAGACAATAAAACTTTTATTCAGCATACAAGCTAATCATTTTGTTCGTCAAAGCACAAGCTGTCATTATGTGTCTCCGGGGCCTGGGGTTTGTTGGCTTGGACAACTAGGACAGTCACTGTCTGCCTTGCTCTTGGCATCACGTCTTTATTCATGTATCTTTCATTTTTGCTATTTGAAAATACCTCTTGAAAATACCACTGCTTGGAAAATTTAAGTTTGGCATTAAAAACGCCATTAAAATTAAGTGGATCTCTTCACAGAAATAAGGATAAGCAGTGTAAACGTTTGCAAAAGTCTACATTTGCAAAAAAAAACATTTTATGTGGATGAATGATAAGTTCTTCAAAGCTGTGAATTCTCAGTTTTCCCTTCTGTATTCGTTTTTCTTAACACTCTTTGCTTCAAACTCTTTTGCCAACCACTTCCTCTGCACCGTCTTTCCCTTATGTACTATATTTGCATTATGCCTTTTTAATGTGAATCTGTGTTTTTGCTTCTAGCGGCCTGCAAAGATCACCGCAAGGCTCTGGAGGTGTCCCAACACTCCGAGGAGATGGGGCTGATTCTTGGGGTGTGTGCCGGAGGTCTGGTAGTCCTCATCCTCCTGCTGGGTGCCGTCATCATCATCATTAAGAAAGGGTAAACATATGCTGATGACTGTTGAGTACAAAACATGCCTCATTATGCTCAATCATACCACATCTCCCACATTTTTTTCCTTTCATGTTTTGTTTTGGAACAGTTCAGTAATCAGTTTGTATACTTGCTGAACTTTCTCAATGGTCATGCTTGTTTAGGGAAGATGCTGGACCTACAGCCAGCCTTGCATTGTTTTCACTGGCCTATGGTGCACCAGAGGGACTAAACAACTCTCATCGGCAGAGCCTATCTGAGTGTGAAGTATTTAATTAAAGGCGGATGCAATTCAATTAGCCACTTAGTTACAGACACCAAGCAGCGGCCTGACCCTTAAATGAGATGGTAATTGGGAGGGAAAAGGTGCTTTTAGAGATTATTAGCCAATGATCCCACAGGTCTACAGTAGCTCATCTACACCTCTGGTTCTGCATTAATTTATCTTCAGATGTCGGCAAGCCTGAGTTAAAGTCTCAAACAAGGCTTAACGTGTCTTACTTAAATGAAATATACTGAAATTTAAAGAACCTGCCATGCCAATTGGGAAGTTATCTGAGGCTCCAGCAATTATTATGAAATGGCTAAAATGGCATCCAGACTAATATTGAATAATGTTGATTTTTGACTGTCACCACTACTTTGCCCATTAGGTTCCTCTACTAAGCCAGCATGAATTTCACTCCTAGGAAATTGATTGCTAAATTTGCTGTGACAGGAAGCCACGTGGTGTGGTCCATGAAGTGTAACACTAAGACATATTCGATTGAGGGAAACGCACAGTTTTCTGCCTCACTGCGGTATTGTCTGTCTGCACCTGCTTGGTACATTTGCATGTGTCATGTGGCCGCCTGCACAGCCAAGCTCATGAAAAGGAGGGTTCCCATTTTCACTGTAATCAATGCATTCTGCCCCCAGCTGACATTGCTTTCATCTTACACCTCTTCTTTCTCTTAAATTTTTTTTTCTCCTTCTCCCGCACTCTTACCAGAAGGGACTACTACTCTTACTATCCGTAAGTGACTCCACCTCTTTGCTTTTCCTTCATTTTGTGATCCATCATATACATGCTTGTGCTCTGGCTGTCAGTCATAAGTTGTAGAGGGAAGACAATACTTTACTATTCTCAATCATCTTTTTTCTCTGCGTTTCTCTCAGTTATTACCTCCCTGTTACTCCTTAATAAACCTAAAATGATGTTTTCTTTTTCTCCCTTTTTTCTGCCTCTATCTATCTATTACCATCTCTCTTGAATGCCTCCATTATCTTCTTTATCCATCAATAGGAAACCAGTGAACATGAATAAGACACCCATTACCTATCGACAGGAGAAGAGCCATATGGGCTCCATGGAGCGCAGTTTCACAGACCAGAGTACCCTACAGGAGGATGAAAGAATGGCTCTTTCCTTCATGGATGCACACACCTGTGGCACACGCGGTAAGATGCACAGTACAGTGTACAAACAACCTACAAGCTTACCACAACGACATAATGCCGTTCCAAAACTTGACGTGTGCCATTGTTCACTTTGCGATCTTACTGACCGTCAATCATTCACTCCATAAACGTCTGAATCACGCCGAAAAACACCCTCAGCTATTCGCTGGCTTCAGGTGACACAAAAAGAATATCACAAGGTATAAAAGAATCGCACAAGTGAAGACTTAAAAGAAGTCATCTGAGGTTGTTGTCACTACTTTTCATCTTGATCTCTTTTACATCAAAACCCGTCTAGTACGTTCAGTTTTCTACCTGCCGTCGCACCAAAACTGCAAATGTGTATTTGTCTGGTTCAGGTGACCCTCGTAGTTCAGTGAATGAGGCCAGCAGCCTGCTGGGAGGCTCCCCAAGGCACCAATGTGGACGTAAAGGCTCCCCCTACCACACAGGGCAGCTCCACCCTGCCGTCCGAGTGGCTGACCTCCTCCAGCACATCAACCAGATGAAGACTGCCGAGGGCTATGGCTTTAAACAGGAATATGAGGTGAAGGGTGCTCTTCTCTTCCACATAGACAGAATGTACTATTACACTCTGAGAACATGAAATGAACCACAGTATGAAATATTGCTGCAGGGGCACTACTGTCAAGTGCTATGGGCAATTATGAAAGAGAGGTTTTAGGGCCATATCATCCTGAAGAACAGTTTTATGTAAGTTTCTGTATTCACACTGATTGCATTCCTTAATAACTAATAACGTAAACTGTAAATTCAGCATCATGACTGTAATTGTTTAATTTTCTCCCATCATACAGAGAGTCAAAGAAATAGAGGCAAAAACATTCATACCACAGTGGTATACATAATCCGATGTCACAGTTGCAGGCTTTTTCACCTTTACTTTAATTTCTATGGTGGAAATGAGAAACTGGGCGAGTTACCTTCAGATTTATATAACTTACAGTGTGACTGTATTTGTTTCTGTTCTGAGGTTGCGAGTGATATTACAGCCTCTAAGTTCCCATGGGGAGAGCAATGTTTTCTTCATGATTCCTCCCACTTCCCGTGAAGTGTTTTTTTCTGTAGTGTTCTGTGTAGTATCTGGAGAAACCCTAGTGTCATGCTGAAATTGTTGTTGTGGAAGGCTTGTAGAGAAGTGGAACACCAAAGTGTCATTGAAATGGATACTTAAACATAAAGTAGCTCTTCCTGCTTTTCTCAATGATGTACAAGGTCACTGTCCTCATTGAAAATGCTGGTTATAACATTTGAATAATACGTGCTTCATTGTTACCTATACGACAGCTAATGTAACCAAACTCTGAATATATTTGAATATATTGTCAACACCTTAACTGGTTCAAGGTCACAGCAGGTCTTCGGGGGGTTTTCTAGGTGCCTCTATAGTAGCTGGAAGATATCAGCTCTCGATCATGTCCTAGATCTATCCTGAGGTCTCTTTTCAGTCCAGTATGCAAGTACACCTGTAAAGATGTGACCCCGGGATGTTGTTTAGCTGTTGCAGAGAAAACTCATTTGACCCAAGGTCACTCAAGTTTCTTGAGCTCCTTCCCCTACCCAGGACAGCTACCATGCTTGTCTCCATGTGGAGACAGTAGCAAAGGCAAAGCTGTGCTTAGCTCCCTCTTCACCATAAGGTCCAGCACATGGTTACACTGATGTGCTTCCATGCCTGGTTAACACGGGCGCTCCTAATACAACAGAGAAAATTGGGAAGTTAAAAGGGCTGCCAATGTATTACTTGAAGAAGTGAAATCATGGCTAGAACTGTTTTTGCAGCACTCCCTGTTGTCCCCGGAGGGAAAGCAGGTCGGTGCCAGGGCTTTCCTTGGCAGGAGTGGTTGACCTTAATTGGCCATATTGTTATAAGGTGGAAGAAGTATTATGAGGAACTTCTAAATCTTACAGACAAATCCTACGTGCTGCAGGCCCTTCTTCATGATTCTGGGTGTGTCCTATACTCAGTAGTGGAAGTTGCAATTGTCAGAGGTGCCCATGGTGGAAGAGACTGATGTAGAGCCCCACATACGAGTGCAGATTTCGTCCCCGGCCAACTTTAAATCTGTCATAGATAACTGACATATCACTGAAAATTGCTAATCCTCTTGCTGGATTTTGAAACTTCTGACAACTTCCAAAATATCTTGTGGGAGCTGCAGTGTGAGTGATTGATCAACTGCATTATCCTCAAAGGAAAATGATGTGCAGTGTAGGCACACACACACACACACACGTACTCCATGAAGTCCCGTCCCTGCTTTCCCTCTGCTGAATGCCGGTAACCTAGGTAACGTTTCTGAAGTAACTCACCTTCTGCAGGTCTACTACTAGCTGAAAGATATAGATCAGTTACTTTAGGTAATGTTGGTATATTTATAAAACATAATTAATTATATACATTTATAAATATATATACATGTATATATACATTGAAATTTTAATGTTGTGGATTTATAATTGAATTTATTTATGACTGATCAGCCTCTGAAAGTTCTTATTTAACATAATTCTCATTATCACAATGAAAAACTGATATATATCTATATGTGACACAAAATGGCAATTTATTAATTTGGCCGGTAAATATGCAATGCTTGGCCAATGGATTTTTTTCATCTATCAGCCACTTTGGCCGGTGAGTCAAAAGATGGGGGACAGCATCTCCACTATTGAGGCTACCATTGCTTGTCCCATCATGTTGGGATTCTGATGAAGTGCCTAAAATTCAGTAGTGTAGTTACATTCATTAGCTGTTAGTCATTAGGATCAGTAGGATCAGTCACTGCATTTTGTGGATAACTGTTAGCTTAAAGAAGCCATGTTATTTGGAATGTTACTTTCATGAGTGGAGGCCTCAATCTTCCTTTTATATCATCCATTCAAGCATCCTCCTCACCACCCATTAAAATTAATTAGCAGGGTTAAGAAGCCATCTGGATCACATTGTTGCTCAGCGTATGAATAAATCATCCGTATTTGGGCCTAAAGAAGATTTCGGTCATGACCGCAGGCCTGATGAGGTTAAGCGTCTCTGGAGGTGCTCACTAGTTATTGAGTCCCCTGTCCACTACTAACAGATTGTAGGGTGGCAGATAGAGGAAGGGGGAGTGTGGGAGGGTTGAGTCAGAAGGGAAGAAGGATGAAAGGGCACAGACGGAGGTAGACGGAGATATATGAGAAAAGAGAGCTCTTGTCTCCCATGCCTCCCATGCCCTGCAACCTCCAAATAACCTCCTCCCAGTAGCAATGTTATTTACCTCCCTCTCCAGAATATAAGGCAACATAAATGCTCTAGACTTTGCAAAGGTAACCATCAGAATGTGATGCATAGAGCAGCACTGCTATGAAAGGAAGACATCTCACAGTAGAAGGTAGCATTTTGCTCTTGATGTTGGCCACAGTCACAATTTCACTCTTCTGATTCTTCACAGTAGTAACAAAAATATCAAGCATGTAAGACTGGTGTAGGATTGATATTTGGTGGTCAGAGGTTGGGACCATCTCACAGCCGAAGTCTGGCATTGTTCAAAAATTATCTTGCTGATACTTAGATCCTTAAAAGCGATTGACCACATCGAACATTCTATTATCAAGTGAGTATTGGGTCTCGCTGGCTTGACATTCATAAGGAAGAAAATTGGTATTGATTTAGGCTTACTATTAATTGCCATGTCACCGTCCAGAAACTTAACAGGAATTGTTTTGAATGTGTTTGCACGGCCACTCTTATTTGCTTTAAATCACTTGAGCCTGGTTGATCACCACTTGGTTAGTTTCTCTTTTACCGGTGCACAATGGAGCTTAAGTCCTGAATTGAACCATAACTGCAAACATTTTTCAGAACATTGCTTATCCTGCTCCTGCCTTTGCGCTGGCCGCTATCTCTAGTTGTGTGATTCATGGCATATAATGAAGGGCCCAGATCTCTAAATGCCTATCCCATGGGGAATGATTGTGGCTGAGAGCTGAGATCACACCCTTGGGAGAAAATCATCCCTGTCACCCACGGCCTGTGGCATCCATGAAAAAGAGAAAACATCTTTTGTCTCTGGTTCATGGTTTTCCCCCTATGGAACTCTGCTTGTAGACTCATTAAACTGTCCCTCACAGGCAAAACACACTCCACTCAAAAAATCAATACACACCTCTTTGGTTTTTTTTTTTCTTTCTTCTGTGCCAGAGTATGTGTTTTGATGGATTGTCCCTCTCTATTATGAAAGAAAATTATGAAGAGTATCGTTTTACACTCCCCTGACTGGTAGGGAATTTTATTTCCCTGAAGAATAGTACGTTCTTTAAAAACATTGATCAAGAATTTACAGTGAGATGTTAAAAATCCTTGAATTTGCAGCAGCTGCTGTCACTTCTGTCACAGTAGTTTAAGTTCAAGTGTTTGTGCATGGTTCCTGAGTCACCTCTATGATCAGTAACAGTAAGTGAATTTTGGAAACTATTAAATTTTACCAATAACTAAGGGTGTTCCACAAGGTCCAGCTCTTTTTACGCTATATATTGATATTATTATTTCATCTTTAACTAATTTTGATGCACATTTGATGATACAATTTTGTATTTTATTGCCCACTCTGCTCAGCTGGCAGTGAAAAACCTGAAACGTTCTTTTAACATTCTCCAAGCTGTACTTAATGATTCTAAACTTGTATTTAATGCACATAAACCAAGTTTATGTTGTTCTATAGTTGGGGTAGCAAAAGCCTTCATGTTTCCATTGTCTAAGGATCCAATTTTAAGAGAGTTACAGAATAAAAATACCTCGGTATTTGGATAGAAAAATTCACATTCAAATAATCTTCGTCAAGAAATTACGACATAAACTTATTTTTTTCTGTATAGAGATAGAGTTAATGTTCCTGTGCTTTATAGGAAAAGTATTATTGAAGCATTTTTTTCCTCTTTTATAGATATTATGATTTATCATTCTGCTCTTAGGTTTATTACTGATGTTTTTTAGTACTAATCATTGCATCCTGTATGAAAAAGTTGAGAAGTCATCTCTCTCTGAAAGACATAATAGGCATATGTATCTGTTCATCTAGAATGCCCTGATTGGGAAGAGGCCAACTTGTATCACTACTGTGCCAGACTGGTGCTCTAGACCATATAAAACATGGTCTGACTAGCTTTCACTGCAAGTCCCTCAAGTTGGTTTTTAGCTTGGAAATTGTTTTTTTAGTTTTTATGCTCCAGCCACCTGAAACTCTTTTCAAAGAATGCTAAAAGTTGATTCTTTGATAACCCGTGGTCAGTTTAAATCAGTCATTCTGTTACTTGACATCATTGTAGATGAGGGCCAGCCCTCAGTGATTCTTTTCGATTTTAATAAAGGCAAATAATAACCGGGACCTGCAATGATTTAGTGGAGAACTCAAAACTTTCACTCTGGCACTTTTCACCTTGAGGCTGGGGTTTGAAAGGATGATGGACATATTAATTCTAAGTTTAGTTGCAGCAGGTGCTATTGAATTACCCTGATTTAAAAAAAAAAAAAAAAAGAACAGCTAGCCTATGTTACCTTTTTGATGGTAGGAATCAGACTTGTTTATTTTATTTTTTTGACTACAATATTTTGTTGGGTTTTCCACAAGTATATGTATAGAATCTCAGACATCTCAGATTGTATTATTACTGAATGTGGAGGGATTATGAATCTCATCACTGTTTATTGGCATTTTAAAAATTATTCAGGTGAAAAAAGTATAGGTCAAAGTGAGGTGACATAATGGTTATTGAGTGATGCTGAAAGGGAAAATCCTGGAGGACAGCATGCCCACTGTTGCTTTTTTATTAAAGGGAAACAATTGCACATGATAAACCTGGGATGTTGATAGCACAAAGTGCTTTAAAAATGAAATTGCGGTAATAGTTCAGGACAGCACTTGTCATAATTTCTTTCATCTCATTTTACTCATTTCATGTGATCCTCTTAAACAACCCACCCAACTGAACCCTGCCACTGAGGTTTTCTAATCAATCTTCCATGAGTCTATGTTGTTTCCCTTCCCTTCAATATACTGCCACTCTCTCACAGTTCTTTTTTTTTCTCAGGTTTTTCCTCTTTGTTCTTCTCTCTTCTCTCCAGAGATTGAGCAGAAGAGTGGTGGGAGCAGAGAAACAAAGAAAGCTCAGAGGTCTAGTGTCAAAAATGTAGGGGAAAGAGGAGAAGAAATATGAAAGAGGTGGAGGGGACGAGAAATGATGATGAAGAATGATGAAGAAAGGTAGAAGGAGGAAAAGAGAAAGATTGGTTCAGAGAGACAGACCCTAAGAGGGAGTGCTTGAAAAGAAGAGGAAAAAATGAGGAGGAGGGTGTAATCCCAGGCAGGATTTGGCTGGTTCTTGGCTCTCTGTGGGGAGAACTGCGTTGTAATCCCTTGCTCAGCATGCAGATTTGGGTAGAGTTTCACCAAATTCCCCTAGTGGCTGAAAACTGCGCAGGGGGGGAGGGGGTATGGATGTAGGTGTGTGTGTGTGGGGGGGGTGTTGCCCCAGAGCTGATGCTTGAAAGTGGCTTATGACAACGTGTGAGAGTAGTCACTCGCTGGTGCATCCATGCAGACAGGCGTATGATGAGCATGTGTATGATTTGTTATAATAGAGCAGAGCCGTCATCCACCCAGCAGGTTGTGGACGCTTCCTTTGCCTTCACCCTAAATAACAGTCATCTCACCCCACAGTGATTTGTATCTTGTATATAGAAATATTCAGTGAGTTCCATAACCTGTACATCAGCAATACTTCATCTCGTTTTGTGACTATTTATACCTGGTGCAAGGGGCCAGCATTTCTTTTGTTTTCTGTAATTTTCCTCCTCCCAAATCACACATATGCAGTTTACAATAACAGTGGCAGTTTTACACTTGAAATTCAAAGTTATTTCTGAAACAATGGGTCCTACATTTTAGACAGAGCTTCCTATTTCTGGCCAGTGACTTGATTTTGCTAGCTGAAATGACAGACTGAAAAAAAACTACACCTCCCTCTAAATTTCTTAAATACTAGTTATTGATCCTCATACAGCCCCATGTGGCATTTATTTGCCATTGTATTGAGTTTCTTCTCCGCTGTTTTCCTTGAGTTTGTTGGAGTAGTTTGAAACAATGTCAACTTAAACTGAGCGGATCTTGATTGAGTTTGAGCTGAGAGATGTTGAACAGCAAGTGTCCCTGAATTTACCACGACGTAGAAACGAAAGTAATGTTGGGGGAGATGCTCTTTACGACGGCGGCGAAGAAGGAGAGAGCCAGGAATGCGATGCGACCGAGCCGACCAATCACAGTTCTTGCGGGCGCGTCACCACGACACAGAGTTGTGTTTTTTTTTTTTTCAGGTGAGGCTACGGCGTAAGCTACGCCGGACCATCCACGGCGAGGCCATAGTTAAGCCGTAGGTTCGACGCAGAAGCATATATTGGCGTGGCAATAAGGGCATCAACAAGAATAAGTGTAGCAGGTGGTCTGTGACACTTGAGGGCTCTGGGATCAAAGGACTACATGATGGTCACGGCCCTGGTTTGTCTCTTTATTTCTTTAGAGTTTCTTTGACGGCTGGGACTGCACAAAGAAGAAGGACAAAACCAAAGGGAGGCATGACACCTTGCTGGGATGTAAGTCAGAAAAAATGTCATCTTTTGTTGAATGAATAACAGAAAATGTGGTTAAAGCTTTGTATAAGCATTCATTTGCTCTTGCATGTTTATCTCTCCCAGATGACCGCCACAGAGTCAAGCTCCACCCTCTCCTAGGAGACCCCAACTCAGACTACATCAACGCTAACTACATTGATGTAAGTCTATTCTTGTTTTTCTGCCTCCCTTTGACATGGGATACAAACAGTCAGCCTCTGCTGAGAATCTCTCAAACCCTGCAAAGCCACAGTTCATCTCTGTCATTCCTATAAGCCCACCAGTCTGCTGGCCCACTTTCACCTGGAAGCTTTCATCCAATCAAACACCCTTCCTAGCAGTGTTTTGCCAGATGCCGTGGTCGTCAATTGCTGCCCCGAATCCCCAACTCAGACTCACTCTGCTATCCCCGTTATTAAAACAGAGTGGACTAAATGCATTTAATGCCCTGTAGATGAGATGAACCTTTCTGTAAGATGCAAAAAAATCCCCATAAATTAAATAGACATGATTGATGTTATTCAATCTCTTGATGTGCCGGGGGGGAGATGATCCTTTCCACTGTTCACCCTAACTGTCTGCCACACATGCAGTGCCACTGTAACATTATCACTGATCATATGAAATACATATATATGTTGCTAATGTGTCTCACACAGTGTCATTCATGCGTGCTTTCATTCATAAAAACTAGAGGGGGCTGTGTTCATTCAGAGAGCAGAAGAAGAAGTTATTAACGAAAGAAATCAACCCAGATTTTGGAAAAGAATTGCCGTTTTACTACCAGGTATAATGTAGATCTCCATCCATCCATTAGCTACAACACTTGTCACAGTGGGGCTGGAGCTAATCCCAGCTGACGTTGGGTGAGGGGTGGGGTATAACCTGGTCAGGTTGCTAGTCTATCACAGGACTGTACTCTAGATGGAAACTTCTATTTTGGTTCCCCTGCGAGTTTCCTGTCATAGCCTTCAGTTGCTGCTTGCCATTTGAGTTATGGCTTCAGAGTTCTGGCAATCCGATATGATTTCTTTATTTCACAGGACTTTTTTGCATGCCCCTCACAGGGACTACCGTAAAGTAAATATGGCCCTCTGTGAGATGTTGAGGCAGGCTGTTGTACCTCAACCTCTGCTGGTTGAGGCTGAAAGATCATGTCTCAGTCAAAACCTTTATAAAGAATAGATTTAAAAAAAATAACCGATGTTCTTTTTTCCACTGGGAGAAAATGGTTCATAAGTTGACACTATTTTTGATGGATTCCTCCTTTATGCCAAATCGTATCATTAAAATGCTTGACACTACAGGGCTTCTTCCCTCTTTTATTTCTATGTAGAGAATGGCTAGTAGTGGGATGCTTTTAGAGAGTTCATTAAACTGAGAGGGCATTAAAAACCTGGCTTGATTTTAGGACTATAGTTATTCTGAGGGTCTCCATTAGCATTAAGGGCACAGAGTTGCAGGCATTAGAGGCAAAACACCACTCAGCCGCCACTACAGTGTCAGTGATGTTATTCCCTGACAAAGTTAACCTGGCAAGCCAAATAGCACCTACTTAGCCACAGTGGAGCGTGTTTTGGACAGCTTGTGATTATTTCACCAGAGGTTACATGAAAGTTTTGCCTCCCCCTGAAAAATTATTGTGCTCTCAAAACAGAGGTGAGAGAGTACAAGCTCTATGTTTTTCTCTCTCTGATTCTTGCTTGGCTGTGTGTTGGTTGAAGAGGTGCACAGCTTTGCATCGAGGCCGAGTGCTCCATTGCTGTTGCTAATTTATATTTCACCTGCGTATAAAGAGAAACATCGTCGTACTGACAGGTGTAGCATGGCCACGAAACCAAAATCACAAACTAAAATAATGCAAACTTTGTCACACACGGTCATGTTGGTAATCCGTTTGGTCTGTTGTAAATGTACCTAAAGCAAAAACATTAATTATGTCTTACTTTGACGCCTACCTTAATGACCCTGAAAACTTTCTTTCAATCAGTTTTTAAGTTTTTCTCAGGCAGCTTCTTACCCCCGGTAATCGGGTCCGGCATGAACACAGAAAGTTCAGCCTGAACAGTTTTTGGTCCTTCACATGACATATTTCTGCATATTAGTTTTTGTACTTGCTTTTCTCCGGGGGACTTGTAAAAAGTAATCTCCCATATTTCCTTGCACCAGTACAGTTGTGAAGTGGGAGGGCCCCCTGGGTCTGGTTTAATATCTTATCTTTTCAAGTTTATCTAAATATGATATCCTCACTTTTACCTAACATGGAAACATTTAACTCTAAATGATGTAACGACCCAATAGGTTGCTGTTGTGGTCCCCAGTTTTAATTATTTCAACTTTGTTTTTGAGAGCTAGATTAGCAAGTTATATCAGCTCTAAATACTATAATATGCATGAGCTGTTGCAGTGGTGAAAATGCCAGTCAGAGGTGAGAATCAGAACAATAGCCATTTAAAAACGCTTTGTTATTGAACTCGTCAATGAAACATGATGTAAAATTAATCCAAGTTCGACCCAAAGTTTAAAAAGATTAATTTAATTAAGCTGCAGAGTTTATTGCCGATTTTCTAAACACTGTAATCTTTAGCTTACGCCCGGTTTTCATGGTACATGTAACAGTATTTTTAGCTCTGTAATTGCATATTTCTTACTAAAAGAAATATTTCTTTTTTCTTACAAAAATAAACAATGGGAGATGTCACTTAGTGAACTTCTACCCCAAATTTTCTATGTAAACTGGCTTGTACTTTAAACCTTTTGTCACAGAACCAGATTTTCTAAAGCAGTTGTTATCTTTTTGTACTTATCAGTCAGGATAGTTGCATGGCGATCCAAGCTTTAGAAGTGCTTCAGCTCCCAAGTAACATTATCTATGGGAAAAATCAATCAGACTTTTACTTACAGAACCGGGGATGCCTGAAATGGCTTTTCCCACTTCACAGCTCTATCAGACCTTAGCAACATTTAAATCTAAATGCTAGGCCAATGCCAGTCAATTCTGATAATACCGCACCCTCACAGCCCTGATGAAAGCAAAATTTTCCATTTTTTTTCTACTTCATTTAAAAAAAAAATATTCTGACAGTTGAAACGCCATGAAATAAAACTAAAAGTAATTTTCATTTGAAAAAAGCATTTATTAGATTAGAGCAGTTACAGCTGTAGTTACATAAAAACACACTCTTCCCACCTGTCTGTAACCATAACTCCTATTTACCAAAAGCTTCTTTCATTAACTAGCCTATATGTTTTCTTTTTCTACTCCCCTCACCTCTTCCTCGACCTTGGACCCTGTAGATTCGGATTAACAGGGAAGTAAGTACTTCACTGCTCATTCTTCTGCCTGCCATCGCTTTGTTTTTGCTCTTTCCCCCCTCTTCTCTACTTCCCTCTCCTCTTTCCACTATCCGCTATCCACAAATGCTCAGTTTCTTTGAGGATTTCTGCACATTTGACAGAAAAAAGGAAAAACTTGATGACTTAAAATGAGCACAAGGAGATGTGTCCTCCTTGGATAGAGGACCCTGGTGTCTTTGTTAGTCCTCGTAAGTGGCCAAAATTCAGGAAGATTAGCTGCTCTGCTGACCGTCTTAAGGAGAGGAGTGGTAGCATTCATGCTGATGGTGTTTGGCTGGGGTGCGAGGAATTGTGGATAGTAGGCCTCACAGCACTGCTCATCCATCTCCATTTGAAACACGTCCCCGTTTATCTGACTGGATGAAATTCAGTTTAACAATCCATCAGCAATGTGGACTGACTCCACATATTAGGAAGATGCCCTCTTCAAAAAGATAAAAACTGTTATCAGCATGGATTGTCCCATCATGCTGATTTGAGGAGAGGCGGTGGGCTTGGGGGTTTATTCAGATTATTCCTGACCTACCTTCTCCACTCCACTGTCGTGTAAGGTAATTGGGGCATCAGTTATCCTTCCAGCTGCTCCTACCAAAATGAAAACACACAGTGAACCACAATATCCATGTGGTTTTTCTAGGAGATGCTTTCATAGACTCTCAGAAACAAGTTAATCATTTACGTCGCAAGATGAGATAAGAAGTACCTATTATCCGGAGGACTTCCTTTGAACAGTTTGCTTATTCCAAAAGTGCTTCATAGTATCACAGGAGATCTTTGTCGTGTGTGTTCCCTTTAAGCTTGTAGAGGTGACACCTCATTGTTCATTCATATTCACCCCATACTCACCAAAATGTCTGTCATCTATATCAAAGTTCTCACACCCTTTGTTTTAAAGGATTTCAGAATACTTCACATATGTACATATATGAGTTTGCCCTAGAGGACTGTTTATGTTTGTGATGATATCATGCGTTTAGGTGAAACCTATGTAAGATATTCTTCCCCCTGCCAAAAATTCAAGGAGATAGTTTTTTTGTTGTTATTGTTGTTGTTTTTTGTTTTTTTTAAATTTGGTTTTATTTCGTTAATTCATCATCTCTGATATAGTAGATATTGCATGTTCAATGAAAATTGATTTGTTTTTATGGGACAGCACTCTGAATGAGAGTTTGATGAATAAATCGGACACCTGAAATGGAGGAGTGTGCGTCTTTAGTTTCTTTATTATATCTTTATTAAACTGTCATAAGGAATCAGGCATTGTTCAATCAGCTAGCCAGACTCACTTTAGAAATCACTTTTTCAGAGTTTCATCAGCATTTTTGTCAAGATTCAGTACTTATCACATGTGGCTTCGACTGCTCCAAGGCAAAATCAGGGTCTGGAGTCAGCAATAGGTCAGACAGATCAGGAAAATTACACAGGAAATGCGATTCACAGCTGCAGAGCGTGGGTCAGTAGGAGAGCAGAATTCAGAGTGAAGGGTAGAGACCCCCTCCCATACAGCTATGCCCGAGGCGCAGATGGCTTACTCAGCATGTCATCCCTCTTCTCTCTTTCAGGGCTACCATCGATCCAACCACTTTATCGCCACTCAGGGTGAGTATCCCAGCAAAGCTATAGCGTGTGTGTTTGTGTGATTGTGGATTCAGGATGGTGAACACCTTTTGGTCGTGTGCTAATAAATTGAAGATGATCCAGCCAATGAGCCTACTCATGCACAGTCCCTTGCCAAACCCACCTCTCTGGCAAATCCAAAGGCAACAGCTTGACTACGAACCCATTAACGTCGTGGTAGTGAAGTCGCTAAATTGAGAGAAGAGGTGAAAATTTGAACTCATTAATTATAGCTTCTTAATCGCTGTGACATGTGGAGGGGGTTTGAAAAGTTGTGGTTCAAATACCAAGCTGCTTCTGATGGACAGTCAAACTGTGTGTGTGTGTGTGTGTGTTTAAAATTTCCCTCCAGTGTTTCTATACCCTAAGGAGTGTCAGTTTCTAGGGAGCTTCCATAACAAAGTCACTCAAGGTCTGCTCATCTGCTTATCTTGCACCAGCACCTCCTCTTGCCCCTCTGAGAGAGAGAGAGAGAGAGCAGGAGATGAAACTTGAGACAAAAAAAAAACAAGACGTCAGCAGTGCTTTTGTCTCTCTGAGCATTTCTTTCCTACTCGATCCTCTTTTTAAAGCTGTATCTCGCACCCTAAACATGTCCTTCTCCAGACAACAATGAGTGAACTGATGGTCCTGTGGGCTTTGATCATAAGCTGCCGCTGTTGTTTTGTCACCCATTGCCCCTTTCCAACTGCCTGGAATTGAAAATCCCAGTAACTGTATTGATGGCACAATCTGAAGAGATCAGTACCCTGCCGTCTGAGGAAGGACACTTAGGTCGCAATATCCTGAGATGTCACAGCAACAAGAACTCCTGTACTAAGAGGGAATTTGGTTCTGCCAGTTTTTTCTTTTTATGTCTTTTCTTCCCTCTTCCCACCAGGGCCCAAGCAGGAGACTCTGTACGATTTTTGGAGGATGGTATGGCAGGAAAATTGTTTCAGCATCGTCATGATCACTAAGCTGGTGGAGGTTGGCAGGGTAAGTGATGTGCCCTCCCACCTTCTCCTCCTCCTCCCCCTCCTGTCACCACCCATTGCTCACAAACATCCCACATTCGTCACAAGGGAACATTCTTGAGTTTTTTGCAAGGCTTTTATGTAGTTGGTACGTACACAGTAGATCTCACAGCACCCTGGTTTCCAGTGTTTATGCTAAGCTAAGCTAACCAACTGCTTGTTATAGCTTCATATTTAGTGTACAAACATGAGAGTGGTATCAATCTTCTTAACAAACTCTTGGCAAGAAAGCGTATTTCAAAAAATATCAAACTATTCCTTTAACTTTGTGTACAACATTTGTGCGGTGTACTCAACATTTGAGTATCAGTAATCATCCAAAGCATGTTTTCAGCAAATCTACACAAACGCTCTCTGTATTATTGTGGAATTTTTTGATGAACATACGTGTTTTATACTACTCTGACATGGATTATCTTTCATCTGAAACCTCATTATCATCATGAGGAAGCAAATCTACATATTTATGCTATGAATATAGAGCCTGTAAAATGTGGTACAAAATACTTGTTTTACATATAAACATATCTTGAGCCACATATCAAGATCGGCTGACTTTATATACACTGCATGACTACACAGGTTTAATGGCTACGCTGTTGCACCGTTCTTTTCCACTTCACATAAATACCTGTAGCATATGATTTCTGATCCATGAAGTACTCCATCCTTTTCAGCCTAGGCAAGAAAAACATACTGCCTCAGTGGATGGTTAAAATGACACCATTTTTCTAGCATTAGCCCTACGTCCAATTTGGTTCTCCATCCTAACAATTCAGGGAACAGTAAACAAATGAGGACTGGTCTGTGTTGCTGAATCCAAATAACACCTCTATTAAATAAAAAAAATTTACCTCTTTTGTGCTCGATGCTGGTGAAAAAGATTGCTGCCCTCCTGTTCATTATGTCTCACACCATTATGTGATTATTGTGCTTTTCTTTTCTTTGCCCTTTGAGATGAAATATCTGCAGAGGAACAGGCTGTTTTTGTTCTTCTGCAGCATTTGAGGTGCAGCTGTTTTATGTTTTCAACATATAAATTTCACACCAGTATTTCTCCGTTCTAGTTAAACTAACAAAAGATGTTATATTGGATTGAGAAAAAAAAATACTAATCTATTAGTAAATATTATCAGAATATCTAATCATCAAAAGGACTTCCATACAAATCCAAAACTGGCCTGAGTAAAGGTGCAAGGATGATACTCAGGGTGTCCTCAGAGTAACTTTGTCACTAAAGTAGGTTTGATCAATTGCTCCTTACCAAGTGGAGAAAAATATACATAGTTGCATAAAATTGTTAAAATTACTTAAACTGACATAATCAACAGCAACATATTGACATAAAACACCTCACCAGCAGAGCAGAGAATAGACTGGCAGCACATTTCCTAGAAATACCTCATCCAGTCTCTTCCCTGTAATATAGAGGAATTTATGAAGTATCTTTATTCAGAGAGATGGAGATTTAGAGAAATTGCTCCTTAAGAGGGAGAATTCCCTTTAAGAAAAAAAAATAAAATTTAATTAAAGGATGGATATATTCTGGTCAACTGCATCAACCTTTTTTTAACTTAGGGTTATATAAGGGGATGAGAGGAATTCGCCTATATTGCATTCTGAAAAATGATTTTTAAACAACAGAGAAATTTGTGCAGAATTCAACCTACACAACACTTAATCGAAGGAATTATTTCATGTTAAACCTTCTACAGTTTTGCAGGTGCAATTTTCCACAAACACAAGTTTTAATTCTGTTGCTTCACTATTTCTAAACAGGTCAAATGCTGTAAATACTGGCCTGAGGAGAGTGAGATGTACGGTGACATTAAAATCACTCTGCTTAAGACAGAGACGCTGGCTGAATATACTGTTCGTACCTTTGCCTTGGAGAGGGTGAGTTTATCTAAGATTTACATTTTGCCTAGCCTTGTTTGCCTACCCTCTTTTGCATTTGTTAATAAGTGTGATTTGATTTTCTCAGTTTCACTACTCTTTCAGGGTCAAAAGCAATATGTCATAATGCGTCAATCTAAACTGCATATTCCTCTGGGATTTTCTTTCCTGTCTGTTTCTGGGATTTATTTTTGCACATAATTTAGCCATGTTTTCCTATTACCTGGTAAAGTAAGAATTAAAGTTAGAACTAGTACATTAATAGAAGGGATTAGATACTTGGCAGGACTTAGTGCTGATGGGCATGAGGTACACATGTTAAATTTAGAGGAATTAACACCAGTAGCTATGTGAATACCCCTGCCGTCTTTCCAACATAGCTGTTACAGTGTTGTGCCCCCAATGGCCTCTCTCCTGTCAATCTCCCGGGGGATCTCTCTTTGGAAGGGCTCAGAGCAAAACTGGAGTGACAGTGGCACAAACACAGTATTATCATCACACTGTCACAGTTTCCATGGGCACACGCTGCTTCTTATTCAAATCGGCACAAATTTGGGAGCTGGTGACAGCTTTTTTTTCATAGCTCGTTTCCTTTCTTTTTTTGGATTTCTGTCTTCAACAAATCTTTGCTTTGCATGGCTTTACTTTGTCATGTCTGTATAGAGGAAGAAATTGCTGTGTGACTGCAGCAGCCTCCCAGTAGAGAAGAGAAACCTCCCAGCCCTCCCTGAGCTCCAAGAGCCTCAGTAATTCCTTCCTGCATGTCTGTCACATTGCAGCTGCTACTAGTGTGTGATGTCCAGAGGCCTAACTGTACTAGAAGACCTAACACTCTACGTAAATAATGTCCTGGTTATCCTCACACTGAACCGAAAAATCTGCCACATCTCTCATGAAGAGGGGGGATGCCTCTGAATTGATGGGAGGACGTCATGGATGAAAAATGGCCTGTAGGCGACTATTGTTAGGATATAAGCCATGTAAATGTGTCTTATATATAATGTGTACTGTGTTCGTGTCATCAGAGAGGATACTCAACCAAGCATGAGGTGCGTCAGTTCCACTTCACGTCCTGGCCTGAGCACGGGGTGCCCTATCACGCCACTGGACTGTTGGCCTTTATACGAAGAGTGAAAGCATCTACACCTCCTGATGCTGGCCCCGTGGTGGTCCACTGCAGGTAGCACAATGCTTGCCAACTGCTGTAGCGATCTGTTTTTGCAATTCCTTTTTCAGAGTATGATTAATATGTACTATATTGTAAAAGATTATTAATTAATAATCTCTTTTGAGGGACTTAGTGTAATAGATTAGCACCTTTACCTACAATGCAATATCTTATTTATGTCTGTCTCTGTATAGTTTTAAATGCAAAGGGTGGTTACAAGAGAAACAACTTTGATGCTAAAAAAAGAGTCAAAAATAAAGACAAAATGTGACATTGTGCCCTTCATGGACATTCACGATAACCTAACGCCTGTTTGTTGAGATTTTGAAAAATATTCAACACTGCGCAAGGAATGGGTCAGTATTAGAAAGTAAATCATGTAGTGCTAATAACTCATATTCCTGAGTAGGCAAACCTTTTACTCAAAACCATTGTAGTATTCTTATAACTTGAAATAGAGATTGATAGACCATGCGTGAGTCCTTGTGAAAGGTGTCCTTTCTGTTACAGTGTGGGGGCAGGCCGCACTGGCTGCTACATCGTACTGGATGTCATGTTGGACATGGCTGAGTGTGAAGGCGTGGTGGATATCTACAACTGTGTTAAAACCCTCTGCTCTCGACGCATCAACATGATCCAGACAGAGGTCAGGTTAACCACACAGCCAGGAAACCAATTCAAAATCAAACTGAGTTTAATTTTCTCAAATTTTGTTGGCATGTATATTCAGGAGGTTAAATCACTGGACATAATTTGATAATCTCTCTCCTCTACTGGAAAACCTTTGAAGAGTCTGGTTTTAAAATGTTTGTTTTTTCCTCCAGTTTTTTTTTGGAAATTCAAAGAGCAGGGGGGGGGTATTATCATACTCCCCCTGGGACTTATGTAAAGGTCACTGCAAAAGTTCTAGAGAAAAGACTCACATTGTCTCTCAGTGTGCTGCGTAAGCACGACACTGTTCTTTAGATGTGTAGACGATTTGCATATTCACCCCCTATTATGTAAATCCAACATTGACTTAGCTGTTTATTAAATTTGTAGTTATTTGCAGAGGTGCTCTAATTAAATGCACACCACATGTGTTTGTTTACTTAGTCATATTTATTTATTCTCCAACAGCTTTGATACACTACCAACATTATAGCAAATGTTTAATTCAGAATAAGGCAGGTTATGAAAAATACCTGCCTTTTTTCATGCTGCTTGATTATTTATCTACATTTACATATATATTCATACCCACCTCTTCTGTAATGTATGATTAGATGATAGCCCCTTTCCCCACAACCTCACCTGTTACCTGAAACCCATGAGAGTAAATATGCATGTCCACACGTGTGCACATACACAGCACCCATTCATGTTACCTGTTGTCTGTTCAGGAGCAGTATATCTTTATCCATGATGCCATTCTGGAGGCCTGTCTGTGCGGGGAGACAGCCATCCTGGTGAACGAGTTTGCCGTCACCTACAAAGAGATGCTTCGAGTGGATTCCCAGAGTAATTCCTCTCAGCTTCGGGAAGAGTTCCAGGTCAGTCTGTGCATGACGGTGAAACAGCAGGACCTTGATCGATATTTAAGCACAGCTTCATTTTTTTGAAATGTGCAGCGATTAAGATATGGAACATGCGAACTCATATTCTTAATTACACAGCCCACACACAGTAATTTGCATTTATAATGTAGTTTATGTAATATCATCAACAAGCTTTCTTTTATTACCTTAATGGAACCAACTAGTACTTCATCTACTACAGTTAAATTTCAGTAATCGCAATAATATTACTACTCCTACTGCTACATGTACAGTAGTGCTACTACTAATGCTACCACATTATTACTAATAGTAACACAAATAAAACAAGAGTAATATCAATGGGTGTTGAGGTTTTAAAAGTGATGGCTTGAATGTAAAGCTGATATGTGATACACTCACACATAAAGGCAACCATATTGTTGATTCATTTTATACAATTTGGGGAGTATTGTATTGTTCATTGTATGTGCATTGCATATACGGTATTCTGTCGTAGTGTGCACTATACTTGGTATTCATACAGTAGCATAAACAACAGACAATGACTAAATCTGCTCTGTGTTGGAGATGTCCTTCATAGCACGGACATTTCAAAATCAACAGAAGGCAAAAAGGAATACACTAATGGATATGCATCCGTATACTCTGTGTGTGTGTGTGTGTGTGTGTGTGTGTGTGTGTGTGTGTGTGTGTGTGTGTGTGTGTGTGTGTGTGTGTGTGTGTGTCTGTGTGTGTGTGTGTGTGTGTGTGTGTGTGTGTGTGTGCAGGATGATGTTAGTTTTCTGTCACTTTTGATTCTGTGTGACTGTCATTGAAGTCCTCTGCCTGGTTTGTAGGAAAGCAGTTTCAGAACATTTTATTAGATGTTGATTAGGAGAGAGGAGAGCCAGCTGTGTGTTCCCACATGCCTTACCTGCCTCATCTACCTCCCTCTGCTGCAACACTCAGCCAGCAGCGGCATTGATTCCAGGTTTAGCATTTCAAAGTAATACTGGAAAATGGCTCATGCTCCTCTGTTGATTTTATACTGTTTAATCCTCATATACTACTTAGGATTTATGATTGATGTATTGCTTTGGATTAGGGAATGGTGCAGTAGGTGGTGCGACACTCTGATTACAAATCGTTAGTTTTTCATAAGGGAAAATGTTAAATGCCTCTCTTTGATGTTGTAAACTTCTCCGTCTGACATTGTTGTTGAAAGCCCCTGCACCGCCCAGCGAGCTCTATGTTTGCCTTTTACTCTGTCATCCTGCAGACAGCAAACAGCCAACTGGTAATACTGAGATCAGCAAGTCACAGATCTATTATTGATGCGGTGTATTAATAATCCAAATATTTTTTCAAGCTGTCTAATGTGATTACAGCTAAATGAACAGAGAGTTCATCAAAGAAAATTGGTATGCAATATTTCCTTTTGATTTTTTTGTAAACTTCATTACATACCCTTTTATTATGCAGTTGGCCTAAATCATCCTTTATTCTTTTAAATCAGTTTGTCAGCGTTATGTTCTGAGTATTAAAGATTCTTTCAATTAATATTATTGGATTCTTGACATTCTCTGCATCCCAGTCTTCTTTGCTTCTATCTTATTCACTTCTTTTTTTCTCCTCTCTTCTTGCCTTAACATCTTTGACTCCTCTGCTGTGTGTCACCACTGCTCATGCCTCCCATCTTTTAAACGCTCTCTTTAATTTCATTTCATCTTCCCCTTGCTCTCATCTCAACTCTTGAACATTTCCATTTGCAGACACTCAACTCCGTGACTCCCCACTTGGATGTGGAAGAGTGCAGCATTGCTCTGTTGCCCAGAAACCGAGAGAAGAACCGCAGCATGGACGTTCTGCCACCTGATCGCGCCCTGGCCTTCCTGGTTACAACAGAAGGGGAGAGCAACAATTACATCAATGCTGCTCTCGCCGACAGCT
This sequence comes from Istiophorus platypterus, assembly GCA_016859345.1. Taxonomy (NCBI): domain Eukaryota; kingdom Metazoa; phylum Chordata; class Actinopteri; order Istiophoriformes; family Istiophoridae; genus Istiophorus; species Istiophorus platypterus. The sequence continues at coordinate 15,763,027 of CM029126.1, forward strand.
TCCATCGGCAGGCCGCTTTCATCGTGACCCCTCATCCTTTGCCGGGAACCACTGCAGACTTTTGGAGGCTAGTCTTTGACTACGGCTGCACAGCAGTGGTCATGCTCAACCAACTCAACCAGTCCAACTCTGCCTGGGTAAGGTCAAAGTGCTATACACTGTTCTATTGCCATTGATTTTTTGCCACTATAAAAAGAGCCTTTGAAAAATGTTTGAGTTCACTCAGAGAGAAGCTGCTGTTTGCTGTTCAAGTTTTCACTTTCAGTCTAGAGGTTATCTGAACTTTACTTGAGACTTTCTTGACATACCCTCCCCTCACTGTTTCAGTATCTTACTGTGCTCGGGATTAGTTCCTTCATGCCATTTTGTTAGGCTTTGATCCCTGACCACATTGATCTCAAGGCATGACTAGATAACACCCGCCCCAGATTTTCCTTCCCCTCCTCAAGTTACATCTCTTGAGAATAGGCTTGCATTACCCTCCAGCAACATCTCAGGGTTCTTTTTGTTGGCGTCCCACTTTTTCTCATGAGCATATGTCTTTTTCTGTACTGCAATATTCCCTGTTATTTCTTTAACACTTAAAATAATAATGATAATAATGAGTGGAAACATAATACATGATTTGAATTCAAGATTTAAAACACCATGATATACTGAGAACAAATTGTTAAAAGATTGTCATAAATACATTTTCAACAATACAGGATCATTGCAATACACGTTAGAAAGAAATAAAAATGTGCAAATAGTCAGAGTGTCATCAAAAGAAAAGGAATTATTTATTTCTCTAGATATTTACTTGACTTAACAAGCCTAAAGTAGTAATGTGTGAATCTGGACTATGACTGATGAAATGTAAATCTCAGATTTTTAGCGGAAGATTTTTAGCAAGCTATTAAAGGGCCAAAATTTAGCACAACTTGACTACAGACTTGTTCAGCCAATAATTAAGAGCTCAGTATTGTTGGTGTTAAGCTGAATGAGCTAGGCAAACATCCAGCCCTTAATCGCAGATAAACAGTTTAGCAGAAATGACAGGGCTGCTGAATTATTTAATTATGTTGGGACAGGTACAACTGGGTATCATCAGTGTAGTAATGGAAAGAAATAAAAAGTGTCATACTGTCTAATGAAGTAGCCCGAAGAAAACATGGAAAGAAAAAACAAGGGCCAAAAATGGATCCTTGTGGGACACCACAAAGGGAGACTGCCTGCAGGGGGAAAACCATTTCTTGTTGAAAAACTGAAGATTCTAGCTTATACAGAATCTAGGATTTTAGGCATTAATGCAAGTTTAAAAAGAATGCAGTCAAAAAGTCAGTAATAACCATGTTCAGTATGTAATATAACAGCCTTGGAAACAAAATGCAAAATGCTTACTCTAAATTATGCATCTGTGTTTTCTTGGACAATGCTCCTCTGGTGTAAATATAATTATGTATTAAGTGTTAGCAGTAGCAGTAGCACTCAATGTTCTAAACCATCCTCTATCTAGTCCTTAAAGTTGTATATAAAGATGACATTTTATAAAAAAAGAAATTAGCTTTAAACTAGCTAATTAAAAAAAAATATGGATTATTATTTGTATAGTGTGTCCATCATCTTGCAGTTAAAGACACTTTGGGTCGCCAGGAGTGAAGTGAACAGAAAAGAGCTGCATTTAAACTTTGCAGTTTACTGCATGCTAACCCTGAATAGAAACAGAACCTATCTAGGTTTTTTTTCATATCATTCCCACTTATTAACTTATTCTATTCTAAAAAAGGATCAGGTATTATTTTCTCTGGCTTGCAAATCATGCATCATTATACTTTGAATTTAAGATAAAAAAAAAATATAGACAGTTGAGTACTCCTGATGGTTTTCACATGAATTAATTGCATTCATGGTATGAGTACTCTACCAAAATACATTTCTCTCAAAACCAGTAAACCACTAATGTGACCTTTAAGAGCCTTGAGAGGCTTTGATGCTGTGGAACACTTGTAGGAAATTATCTTAATCTTTAATCTTTGTGTTAGTTGTACTCGGTAGAGAGTAAAGAAAATTTGTGCCTATTTACTGCCTTTTCTGCAAAAAACAAAACAAAACTAAACAGAAGTTTAGGTAGCCCAGTTCAATCCCACTTTTCATCCAGCCCCTTTAAATGTTTTTCATCTTGTTTCTTCTACTGCAGTTTAGTCCTTTTGGGATTTGCCTGAAAATTGAGTTAACCCCACCTTCAGTTGTTCATTGCAAAATCTTGTTATGAACCCTGTCGTGGAGTTCATTCGTAGTACTGGAGTGCTCTGTCTCCCTCTTGTTGCAATCTCTCAAAGCCCATTAGGTCTCTCCTTCCCCATGCTGCCTGTCCCCCTTGTTAACACCAGTGTGGAATCATAACATCTCCTAGTCTGTGTAGGCACACACTAACACCATTTTGTCATTCCTGTTGTTATACTTGTGTGTCAGTATTTCTCTTTGACTATAATTTCTTTTTTTTATTAAAATTACATGCATAGAGACCCCCACTGCTAGACACACATACACACACTTACTTGCCTAATTTCATCGTTTGATCTTCTTAAATGTCTCTAATCTTTGATGATCCAAAGTTTTAAGTGCAAAGACAGTTTTTTGGGCACAGTTGCCGAAAAATTCATCAGTTCAAGTGCTGTGCTTGCATCACTGACAAAACAATGTCTCCTGTACCTGCAGCCATGTGTTCAGTACTGGCCTGAGCCTGGTTTACAACAGTATGGCCCTATGGAAGTGGAGTTTCTCTCTATGTCAGCAGACGAAGATGTCATTACTCGTCTGTTCCGGGTCAAGAATGTCACAAGGGTGAGTCATTACAGTAGGGGGTGGGGGCCTTCACAGGACATGTTGTTCCATTCAGAGGTATTTCAAAAATGATAACTCGAACTTTATTTGACATTTTACCTATAGTCGCTTCCACCTGTATTGTACATTTAAAAGGTGGAACAAGTCCTCAAAGTCAAAGCACAACAGGCTTGGCTTTAAACAATGGTGTTTACCCAAGACCTTCAGATTTGAATTCCCATACATTTCATTTATATGTGCAAACTCAAAGGGTGAATGCTTCTCTTGATATTGGATGTGTGCGTCTGCATCATTAACTGTCTATATTGCTTTTCTTTTGCGTCCATGACAACACTTCTCCGGTGTATACCTCACAGGACACATGAGGTTGTCAAATAGATGCACTCTAAAATGAATACACTGTAAAATATAGATGGGAGATTCATTCTGAACACAATGGGAGGATCATTAAAAAACGTATTTATTACATGTATTATGCATACTACAAGGGAAATTGTTTTGATATTCATCAGTCCATAAAATTGAACCAGAGTCACCTGTGTGTCCATAAGACTTTTCCATAAGATAAATATTATGAGAACCTTCTTTCTATGAAAAACATGTAAGAGAAGCCCATTGACATGCATGCAATAAAGGTCAGTCTCTCCCTTTTCCAATTTCTCCCTTTCATTACCTAGATAGGTGTCTTCTCTCTCTTAGGTGCCTGTTAGCATACTAAAGAGGGGAAATTCAACATCATAATGCATGTCATATTTTCAGTTGCAGGATCCTCATGTCAGGTTGCAAAGCAGAAATCTTTTTGATTTGTTCATGAAGCATGGCACACTTTTTAAAAAAGTAGGGAATTAAGCAGAACTCATGAAATAGGCTAAAAAAGGCACTGACTGTTCTGTCATGGTAGAGGGAGCAGAATGAAGATCAGGGTGGTCTTTTCTCAACTGAAAAAAAAAATATTTTCTCATTTTTACTTCACATACTTAACGCAATGTGTCCTGTGTGTGTGTGTGTGTGTGTGTGTGTGTGTGTGTTTGTGTGCGCGTGTGGTTGTGGTTGTGTGTGTGCACAAGTATGGGTTTATGCCTGGTAATTTGCATAAGCACATGCATGAAGCACATTCAGAAATCTGTATGCAAGGTGTTTATTTCAAGGCTGCCATTACAAGCAGTGTGACAGACAGTGCCCGGAACTTTCTTTCTTGATTGGCATCCTCTCCTCCTCAGTTGACTGCCCTTGTCATTCCCCTTTCTACCTAAAGCACCTTTTTTTCTGCCCAGTGCACACCACTGTCAAGGAGAGGGCAACTTTACACAGCATGGGAGGAATCAAATCACACAGCTATAACACACACCTCTCTTTCTCTGTGTCCATTTCTCAGTGCATTAGTGGGTCTTTTTCCTATGTGTGACAATGATATACAATGGTAGGGAGTAAAAGTCAAAGGAGGTACAATGTAAGCATATGTATGTGTGGCTCGGTAAAGTAGTACACAAAAAAATACACTCTAAATCCCACCTCCGCTGAGGCAATTCCGTCATACATCATTGGTGTCTTTGCCAGCTCAATCTGCATGACTTACAGTTCTCCACTGGTCCTTAAGTATTAGGTGAGATTCCACAGGACAAGGTTATGGACACACAGAGACCTTTTTCACACACAGCCGGGGCCCCACTTACACCTATAGACCCATATATCTCCAAGTCCGTCTGCTGAGTGAGCACAGCTGAGAGTGCTGGTGCGCAGCCTGGGGAGCACTAAGAAACAGGTGTTAACTGGCACATGCACAAACACTGAAACAAACACAGAAAACGTAACACAACATAGACACACAAGAAAAACAAGCATGACTATAGACTCAGATTCCGTGTGTTTATGTTTCCTGTTGCATCTGAAGCTTCAAGAGGGCCAGCTGGTGGTGTGTCAGTTCCAGTTCCTGCGCTGGTCGGCGTATAGGGATGTTCCTGACTCCAAGAAGGCTTTCCTCAACCTGCTGGCTCAAGTGCACAAGTGGCAAAGAGAGTGTGGAGAAGGACGCACTGCTGTCCACTGTCTGTGAGTAATATCTTAGCAACATGCATCTTGCAATGGAAATTAAAATACAAAGCACAAATAAATTCCATCTCTCTCTGAAAAGGTCTCAGACTTTGAAATAGTGCTATTTAAGACTGACATTTAAAAAAGCATATAAAACCAAAAACTTATTCACAGACAGGAGCATGACAGAAATGTCTGTTAAGACATCATAAATCACAACCACATCTGTTTGATGCTGAGAAGCAAAGACAAAGGCTGTATTGTGTCTGTCTCTGTGGTGTTTTCTTTGTTTTGGTGCAATGAGATGCAGTGTGAAGTATTTTACAGCGGCTGTATTTTTTAATGTAAGAAAATCAAATTGTGGTGTAATGTGCTGTGCTATGCTGTAGTTCAGTGTTTGGTGTTGTCCTAAGCCCCCAAAGCACACACCCGCCGATGAATATGAATGGGCCGTCCAGCTCATTGCCAACCCGTCACACGTTCATTGCCACCCCCCCATCCAAAAGCACATCAGTCAGCGCTGTCACACAGTGTTACCCACGACAACCAGGAAAGAGATTATGGAGATCAAATCAATTATGGCTTAATACAGAATGCGATGGTTCTCACTACAGTAAATCCAGGACTGCCAAAGCACTGACGACGATTGATTACCTTAATATTGCTTGTATAAGCTGCAGAGGCTTCCATGCCCACCTTTCTGCGTTTGTCTCAGGAGAGAGGAAGTGGATTGTTCTCCAGTAGATTATTGATATTGCCTTTCATTTATGGTGACCAGGACTATATTTCCAAGGATATGTCACTGTACTTTTACATCTCTATTTTCTCTTCCTCATTGCTTTTCTCATGTCACTATTTTTGTATCAAGATATTGTGTACAGGATTATCAGATTACACATATTATGCTCTGCTTAAACTTTATTACAGTCTTCCAGAACTCACTTAAAAACATTAGAGGGCCTATTCCCACTGGAGAGGAAGATATATTTGTATATAGTGCTATTGTATACTGTATACTGTCCATAAACAGCACATGCTCTGCTGAACAGGCCACATTATAGGATATCAGGCAATGAAAACTGGATTTGCGTTGCGTCACACTGAAAGTCAATGTCCAAACCTTAATTGCATCTAATAGAAGGCCACTGTAGACTCTTGAGAAAGTATTATAGTGTTGTAGGAGAGAGTGTATTGTCGTATTGTAATTTGAAATAGCCTTTATTTTAAATGTGTTACAATAATAACCTGTACTGCACAGCAATCCTTGAACTACATGCTAACATCAGCATGCTAACATGCTCAATATGACAGTGCTATCATGCTTCCTCTAAGCATGTGCAGTATAACGTTTGCTATTTACCATCTTAATGTAGCAAGTTGGCATGCTAACCATCGCTAAAGTACATCTGCACCTGTAGGGGAATCTCATAAACGTTGAAGGTATTTGGTCGCGAACCAAATTTAATGGCAATTGATGTAACAGTTGTTGAGATATTTCAGACTTGACTTAAATGGAGAATGGGGTGAAAAACTGACAAGGCTATATCTCTGGAGCCATGCTAGAGGCATGGCTAGAATAAAGCATTAGATGATGAAAAACAAAATCCTAAATGTCCAAGGTTTTTTCTTAAATGATTCATTTTCTCTTCTGCAGTAACGGTGGTGGTCGCAGTGGGACCTTCTGTGCCTGCAACATTCTCCTTGAGATGATCCAGTACCAGAACATGGTGGACATCTTCTATGCCGTCAAAACTCTCCGCAACTGCAAACCCAACATGGTGGAATCTCTGGTGAGAGAGTCTGTAAATACACAAAACAACATGTTTTGAAGTGGCAAGAATATTTCTGTAATAACCCTCATGTTTTCGCTCATTAATTGAACAATATTGTATTTTTCCTCAGGATCAATATCGATTCTGCTACGACCTTGTCCTGGAGTACTTGGACTGCTTTGAAGGGAGATAGCAACTAAATGTTTACCACAGCTGAGGTAACCCAGACGCTGGAGATTTGATTTAAAGCCCCCCTCTACTTTAATGTTTGGACCTGTGGACTTGGCATTGAAGGAACTGCAGAAAGAGAGGAGAAAAAAAAAACCTGTTCATGGTTCTAACCATGGTTCTAACTTTTAACCTTTAATGTACAGCTGTGTTTTCCTCCTTGTTGGTGATGTTGATCTCTTTTGATATTTTTTTGTGCTTTTCTTGGTCCTCTTTGCCTCTCGGACTGAAGCTCATTTTATGCTAAGGGTTTCTGTATCGGCTAAACAATATTCTGAGTTACAAAATGGACCTGTCTATTCTGAAGAAGGGTCACCTTGACTGCGTTTCATCGTTCCACTCAAACAGCGAGGGGGCAGGATGTAATTCCAGAGTTGCAACAGCATTATCTAAAAGTGGATGCATTTTCCTCTCCCTAAAGAGCTACATACAGCAGCAGTCCACTTTGGTTGTGGCATGACTTACCTATCATACATACCATAAACTGCCTTACTCTCTAATGATGGGACAGGTTTATTCAAATCATTGAATAAATCTAAACAGTCGTGATACTGGTATTCAAACAGCAACAAGAGATTTTAATAAGAGACCTACAGCATTAGGATAGACCAGCCCAGTCCTCAACAGTATTGATGCAGAAACTGTACAGTAGTGAAATGTGTTGTATTTTGCCATAATGTTTGTGCTGGATTACCATGTGTGCTAAAGGTGGATGTTTCCAGGGACCACAGCACTGGGCCTGGTGCCACCACAGGAGATTTCCTGTCTCATTGCTGTCACAGTGCCAATCCCACTGACTGACTTGAATCCTCTCTTTACTTTGTTCTACTGCTACATCTTGATATATGCCTACAAACATACAGTATGTCAGCTAATGTTCTCGCTCCAAAGTGATTGTTTGTATTTTATACCCAGCAGGAAAGAAAAAAGGAGATGAGGAAACTGTGCTGACATGCCATAGTAGTGGTGGTGGTGGTGATGAAAAAAATTTTTCATTTATGCTATGGTGAAGTGTCTAAACCAGTGCTGCGTTACAGGTTTGAGTCTGTGACTGTCTTACTCCTTTGTTGTCCTAGGCATTTGGTTGTACTGTAAATTGTCGTAGCAAGCTAATCCAGTTTGAATTTTATCTAATCCCTCTCGGTTAGGGGTTCATTTTGACAGTTTTGACATGAACATTAGTTGTTCCTTGTGGTGTAAAATAATTAAATAAATATAAATAAAAAGGGGCATTAACAGTGTCTAGGGGGACAAACATACTATTTTGCATCACCACTAAAGATATTGCCGTTTTCACGTTGGTGGTCTTTTTTTTTTTTTTTTTTTAATCTAAAAAAATGGTACTTTAAAAAGAAAGAACCGAGAGAAACAAATGCCCACAGAACCTGCTGCTTATCACAGAAATGATGGACAAACATAAGCCACTATTTTTCACCTGCTGGCCATGCCTGGAGACCACTGGAAATGTTAATGCCCTTATTCAATGAAACATACTCTGAAAAGACCCCAACACAGACAAAGGAAGCAATTCTTCTTTAGATCTATTTTTTTTTTTTTTTTCACTTTTTGTTCAAGACCCAAAACAAAATCTCTACTCTACACTCCATTATTATCCTTAAATATGTTATGCCCCACCATTTCACCTGAAACTCCTTTAAGTGCAGGTTTTCAGCAGGGAAGGTAAAGGTATCAATCTAGGACCTGCTCTAATAAACACGGAGAGACACCCTGAAACCTGCAGAAGCTGAAAATGGCAGCTAGGCGAACTCCACTGCTAGTTTGCAGTTCACAGTCTGGTTCAGGTGGGCGCGTCGGAAAATGTGAGGAATCTAGCCAACATCACCAGCCCCCCCCCCCCCCACCCCCACCCCGAGCTTCACTGAACGGGCAGCTTGTTTTCAATGAGGATGAAGAATGAGGTAGCTACAGTGTAGTCACCGATCTGGCAACGGATCACTGGAGGAAGTGCCTGGACACTTTTACTCGAGGGTGGAAGGAATGTGTACATACAGATGTATATTATGTTATGTGAATATTATATGAATAATATACTATATGTTTGCCCAGAGTAAAGACGTACATTAAGTAACCACTGCATAACCACAAACCTGAATGTGCTGTAAATGACCATTTTGTGAGTTTATTGCCAGAACTTTTAACACCTGATAATGAACTGAGTCTCCCTGAGTGTTCATTCCATCGCTCTGAGTAAAAACAGGTCGGTTAAAGCATGTATGAGCTCATCATCTGCCTTTCATTTCATTTAGTTAATTTCAAAATATCAAAATCCGCATAATTTATTTCAACCAGAACAACCATGTGAGTGCATTGTATTTTTACCTTTCCAAAGCTTTTTATTATGATTGCTCTCTGAGTGGTGGCGACTGCCCCATAAGTATCATTTATTTCAATTGTGTGTTTCTGTATGAACCGATAGTACATGACTACTGTGTTTTTGACCATTGTATTTGTGGGGGCAACGTGTGTATTTAATGAGAGAGACAGAGAAGACAGATGTATTTTGAGGTCAGGAAGGGGTTTGTTTTAAAGAATAACTACAATAAAAGAACAAGGGGGGGAAGGTGGTGTGTTTTTGTCAACCTATCACTGGGTGTTCTGTCAAAAATGCATAAACAGATGATAAAAAAAAAAATTAAATTCAGTGTGGTTTTGTGATTGGCTTGTCAGCAGAAGCAGAGAACTGACAGCTGGACGTGGACTTCCTGTCTATAAGCCTCTGACCATCCTGCGGTTTCTCATACAGATGTGATCTTTAGCAGCTCCCTTCGCCTTGAACCACATCGACCATTTGATCTGGCCTCTCTTTTTAATCTCTAACCTCATTTCTTTCCCTTTCCCGTTTTCATCATACCTCTCGCCCACCTTTTTCTGCCCTCCTCCCCCACCCACGACTCCTCTTCCATTACTTTCATTTTTCCCTCTCGTCCTTCTCAAACTCTTTAACTCCGGTGCTTTGCCCAGAGAAAGGTGACTCCAGACCACAGACTTCCTCTCTCACCCACGGCCATGTTGAATAATGCAGCAGTCTTGCAAACTGATCCAGTGTTTAACAGGGGGACAAGCCAGATTAATTAGAGGACAAGACCCCCTACTGTTGGGTTGAGGACAATGCAGTCCACATGAATTCCCCTCAAGATTGTTCGGAGATTGATTATGCTTCAAAAACGCATGCAAAAGGTAAAGTGTGTTGGTAAAAGCAAACATTACATTAGATTACATTTTTCATTTGTCATGTCAGAAGGAGCAAGAATGCATTATAGATCTAGTGTGACATAGATAAGTACCTTTTTCATAGAGGCAGGTCATTTGCTACCCCTTTTAATATCTGCAGGATTTCTCAATATCCTTTTTCACCTGCAGAAAGCTATTACAAAATGAAATTCTTAGCGACAGACTATATCATCCTTTACTAGTATTTGACCCATGGTTTAAATTAGCAGGTAATTGGAATCTTATCATTTAATTCCGATGGTGTAATGACTGCTATGTGCAAGGTAACTTATCACTAGGCCAAGATCCAAGTGGGTTTTTGTCTTTTCTGTCCCAGCTCCCTGTCTCATATTCGTCTACTGACGGGCTGGATGGATGTCGGCCTTGCCAATGTTCTGCCCCATGAGCCTTGCACCAGATACAGTCTTGTGGTGATTCTGTAAAACAGCAGTGAGGTGTGATACCTTGCAGTGTCAGCTGATGTTGGAAGGGAGGGCAAGATATAGCTGATGACTGCTCTTAAACTGGCTTCCAATCTTTTTGGTCTGATCCTTTATTCGAAGAACATAAGGTAAATGTAATTATATGATAATTACATTTAGCTCATTTTATCTTATCTTTTGCTTGTTATTTAAATCTTATCCAATGCGTTTGGCTGATTATTCCAGGCATTTTTCCGTTGCTTTAAGTTAACCAATTCGACCATTTTCCATTAGTTTTCATACTGTTTCAAATTTTTTATTCCTTTAGTTTCAGCTAACTAGGTCAACCATTTATCCATTGCATTTAGCTATTTCCACCATTTATGCAGTAGTTTCGGCTATTGTGATAATCACACATTACTTTTCCTATTCCAGTTATTTATGCATTTGGTAATTATTAGAATTATCCATCACTTTTAGCAAGTTATCTCTACTCTAATAGCATGTCATAGCCAACCATTTAACCATTTATTTATCCACTACTTTAAGCTATTTTTATTTTTTTTTATTTTTTTTACTAGCTCAGTAACTTTCACACCCTTTCAATGGCAATGCATGACAAGTAAGTTGTTTGCACAAGTTAGAGTTGTGGTATGTGTGTACTTGGATGGTAATTTTCAATATTTTTCTATTTGGATGTTTTTTTTAACACCCCCCCCCCTTTTTTTTTAATTTGTTGATTTATTGTACAGTCTTTCCATATAAGTATCCTTAGTTGGGAATCACTGCTTTAAAAAGTGTGTTGCCAAATAGCTACAGAGACATGATACAGGCTGTGAAGCTCCTGAAGGTTTTAGCATTGGCATAATGTTATGCTTCAAAGCACAGTGGTGTATCTTACTAAATGTTAAATGTTTCATCTTTCATGTCAAAATCTTTGCTAATATATGCAAATAAAATACAACATTATCTGGGAGAATACTGCTGCAAAAGCTTTTGCAGATGACCTTGCCAGAGCCTCAGTCAAAAAGTAGAAAGAGAAGATGTATATACTTTGATATGGCACTGGAATACTCTTAGAGGCTTTTGGAAAAGAGAAAAAGAGCTGGATCCCTGTATTATATAATTTCTTATAAGCAGTACCGATTTGTAAACAGACTGCTATTCTCAGAGGAGAAAATTCTTCTCTTTACATTTCTTCTATAAAACATAATGCTAAGATGTGAAGAAACACACACACAGGACCCTGTCTTACCGTTCTATTGGCCCGCTTCTTCTGCTGGATTGTGCTGCAGACAAGACAGGTGGCTCCAGCTTTGTGCGCAGCAGAGCGAGGACAGAGAGGAGCCGGCCAGATGGTTATGTCCACCATGTTTTCTCACTGGTTCTGCTGCCACAGTCAATCTGCCTGGATCCCTTATCTCAGCAGTGGGCTCTCAGTTCAGTGAAAGTCATGGTTCACATGATCAAGGGGAAGAGAGGGAGGCCCTGATGGTTCCAGCTCGGATCACTCAGGCAAACAAGAAGCCGGAGACAGATAACCAGAATCAGAGGACACATGAGTGACTCGGTCGTCCCTTCCCTCTTTATCAGACTGACCTTTCGCTGTTAACGAACCCCATAGTAGTTTTTGCTTCCACCTCTGACACCAGCCACCTCTAAGTTTGAATGCTCTGACCTGTATCATTTTGTGGCCTTTAATTCAACAGTTGAATTAAGCCAGCAGAGAGAAATGAAATGGTTGGCGTGAAATGGCAACTGTATAATAAAACAAGAAGGAGAGGGGTTGTGAAATCCAGGAGTTGTAGTACTGAAATTTCAAGGTTTTATACATAGGATCTGTTCCTGACCACTCTCTCGATAGCAATACTATCTCGGGTGAAGCAGAGGCTGAGGTTACTTTGCTCCAGGGATAATCCTTCATTGTTAGTACTCATAAAGAGATGGTGAGCCTTGAGGGCTGGGGAGAAGCTTGTAAATGATATTATGTCAACATGAGCCATTTCTAGGTTGTGGCAGTAAAGCATCTCCAGGATGCCATAAGTTTGAGAGATGGGCTTATCAAAAGGTCAGCCATTTGAGGGACCGGCTTAGCAACTGGATTTATCCTTTGGTTTATTTAGAGCAGAAAAATGGGGCCACAAACGACATCTAACATCAATCATACTTCATTGTGATCCTTGATAAACGCCAACAAGAACAGAGGTCTTTGATTTCCATTAAGGTTAGTGAACATTGGCACAAAGTGTAACATTTTCTTTTATGCTTTAAGAATAATAAACTTTTCAAAATTATCCAGCCTATCGAACAGCTTCTGCAGGCAGATGTCAACCAGTGTCTATGGAAAATGAGCAACATTTTAAGCCTACCATTTTAACTTGCGTCAAATATGATGGGTAGTTACACGTCCACAGTTGAGTCTGCTTGGAGCTGATGAATTTGTGGCAACTGATTACACATATTGTGTTTTGTGATTATTAAACCATGAATTCACTTTGGTTAAAATGAAACCTGCTCTCCACTTTCAAGGCACTAAAAACAACAAAGCAAAGACAGTCTACTCCTTAAGGTATTTATTTTCATGTTTGTTTTCTAGGCTCTTTCGGTCTCTCTTTGCCCTTGTCCTCTCCCTTCATCCACCCCCTTTGTCCCTCCTCTCCCTCATCTTTATCCCCCTCGTTCTCTCCGTCTTTTTTTTTTTTCCTTTTTTCTCCTCCAGCAGTTGTTGAAATACATGCAGCCGTAAGAGGACAGTTGTGCAACTGATAGCAGTACATTAACCTCGGGGAGAACAACAGCCGTCCTCGGCTCCCTCATCTCTCTTCCACACCAGACAGCCCCGAGCGCAGGATGCTGTGACCCCAGTTCTCCCCATGACATCCCTGGAGCTCTGTGTCCTCTGGTTCATGCAGCCATGTAGCTCCAATAATATCCTCCTTCTGCCACAGCTGAGTAATGCCACGCTAGTTAAGAAAAAAGCTTTCTGCATCATCAATGAAAACCTGGCTTACAACACTACCTCTTCCCAGCACTTTGTCTTTCACACCCACTGTATATAGTGTCATCTTCAATGTCCCCATGTCATTTCGCACCTCGACCTGTGCAGAGCAGTCACAATCCTAATAAACCTCTAATCCCTCTCATTTCTATTTATTGAGGACTTTGTTTGATTTTCATGACACCTGGGAGGGGAGGCAGCAAAAAAGGGCAAACTTGAATAAGACTGGAAAAAAAAATCCATACCTTTAAATTGTCTGTTTATGTTGTTGACTGATTAGCAATGATGGAGTGAATATTTCCCTGGAAGAGCCAAATCAAAGGCGAATTAACTTTATGTATCATAATGAGAGCAGTTAGTCCAAATCAAACCAGTGATTTAGTATTATCAAATATGAGTTGTCATCTACTTCATGTTTGAAGAAACAATATTTTGATCTTAAAACCGACAAGAATAATTTGTTCTTGTGAGTGTTTATAGTTGATGGTCAAACTGCATTAGCTTTAACTATAGCCTGCTGCCCTTGGATATGATATTATGACGCCGACCTTTTCTTTTTTAAGGTGTTTTGTCGTCATATCTGTACATTGCCATTTAAACACTCAAAACAGTGGACAGCCAGCAATCGTCCATCCAAGATAACGAAACCATCTCCCAGCATCTATAAAGCTAATTAATGAACACCAGGTCAAGTCGCGGTGTTACAGGAGCTTCCATTGTGCTGGACTACTTCTCCAACTGCCTGGCCTCTCCAGTGTTTACCTTCCAACCTCACAGAGAGGACAAGACTTTAGACAGTCCCTGTCACAAAGACCGTTTCAAGTTTTTCTGCTAAGCTAACAGAAAGTTGGCAAGAAATTGATTGAAATATTCAAATATTTAAAAAAAATAAAATAAAAATAAAATAAATAAATAAATAAATAAAAATAAAAATAAATAAAAAATACAATTATTTTTTTTGTCCGCACAATTATTTTACATAATTTTCATTTAATTTAATTTCTAATTTTGCATCTTCTCATTCGAGCCTGACTGTCCCTACACCTGAGAGACATAGTGGTTTTACTTTTACCTATCCCCCTTTAGTTCAGTAAGACAGTGAGACTGACTGACTCTGGTACAAATTGGTCTGTGGGCTTTACGGGTCTTGTCTCTTGCCTAGACAGTGCAACTGTCAGCATCATGTTCTGGTCCTTCACAACCTTCAAATCTAATTAGAGGGAGGAGAGAGCTAGGTCTCGCCATCTCTCTCCATGGCTTTTCCATTTAATACTGTGTCTGGACCGCAGAGCACTGGGGATTATGTTATCGTGTCATGTAGACGAGCCCTCGGATCTACACACATGCAGATATGAACTCTTTAATATTTCATTCCACAGGTCAGGCTGCTCATCCTTACCAGAAAAAATACCTACTTAAAAAAAAAAGAAAAGAACTTTGGAGACTGCTGTCAGACAGGCTAACAACAGAATAATTCATGGCCCTATTTCCCCTATATTTAACCGTCTCACTTCCTTTTTTTTGTCACCTTTTATCAATTTCACTGCTCCTGAAAGTTCCCCTCATGTCCTTGTCTTTTCTTAATGCTGTCTCACCTTTCTCTCCCACCATCTTTATCTGTTTCCCTTTTTTGTAAACTTTCTCTTCTCCTCTTTATCACCTTATCTTCCTCTTTCCTTTTTAGCCCTCTTGTCCTTTTCTTTTCTCTCACACAGCGTCTCACCTGTTCTGTGTCAGGTAAGAAGCGCGGCTGAGGCGGGAGTCTCTGACAGCTGCCGGAGTGTCTGCCGAGCGGAGATCTCGCCTGCCCCTCTCGTCAGCTGTCGGCTCTGCTGTGTCACCGAGGTGACGGGGTCATGACATGCTTTGCGGAGACATGTTTTTGATGTTGTTGTGTCACTCAGACTGGAGAGAACAGCATCCTCAGTGGGGACCACCTTCACACTACATACAGTTACAGGCAGCCTGCGCTGCACCTGTCACAGCTTCACATTAGACTTTGACAGGAATGCAGAGCTCTCCAATTTACTATCAGCAATGTGGCAAAAATCAGTTATATTTGTCGCGTAATAGATATTTGTTTTATGTTGTCGCTGTTGTTTGGTTGCCACTTCACTTTTCAGTTTGATTGTAGAGTGAGAAAAGAGAAAGATGTAGAGAGATGAAAACAGAATTCACTGACAAAACCAGAAAAGGAGAGTCACACTCTCCTAGGTGTGAAAAATAACTGCATTGTTATTTAAACACCGAGTACAGTGATGCACTGTGGCATTCCTAACTCCATGTTTGATCTTAATGTGCTGGAATGAGCAGAAACACAGGAAAACACTGAACCGTGTTGCATATTGCATCGAGCTTGACATGTGTCTCTAAAGTGGCAACAACTGACTTTAATTACCATCAATGGCTAAATGCAAGCTTGCATTATGGATGTAAGAGAGGCTTGTTTCATGATCCTCTTATCATCGCTGCCTGTTGGCAGCTTTTCTTCTCTCGTCATCTCACTGTAAATTTATTCGTAAAGAAAATGGCATATCTGTAGGTCAGTGGGAGGAGGACATCCGCTGTGACAGTCCTGTGTTGTCCAAGCAACATGTGAGAGAGAAAATATGTCAGTGGAGTTATTTTCTACTCACTGATGTTTATCTCAGTTTCAATTCTGCTCTTGTCAGCAGGCTTTAATGGCTCTCACCGATGGGGCCGCTTCAGATGCAGATTAAATGCACACAGACAAATGAGGAGGGTTCACCCTACACAAACACATCGGATCCTGTTAGACAACAGAGGTAGAGGCACAGGATAATGCTCTCTGTGTGTCTCGCATGTTAACGCTGCAGCCCCACAGCAAGCTCGGTTCAGCTTGTGTCGTTGACAGGGGTGAAACTCTCTGACATGCTCAATGATTTGGACTGGGCCAGGGCTCAGTATGCTGATTGGTTGCGCCAACCTGCTTTTACCTTGTCAAAGATGTTGACAGCTGCAGTGGCTGGATGTGGAAGACTGTGTGTATGAAAAGAAGAGAAAGAAATGAAGCTAAATTTGAATAGTGTCCGGACAGGGCTCTCGGCCTCTTAATGCCTCTTCTCCTCACATATATGCACCAGTAGGGGTGAAACAACAGGGGCTCTCATTTGATCTCCTTAGAACAAATGTTAACTCCAAGACTTTGGGCTATTAAGAAAAGCCATTTGTCACAGTGAATTCAGATGAGATCAATCTGCAGTTTTTCAGCTAATGCACAGAAGTTCTAATGATGTTTTTCACTCTCTTGTGGCTCGTTGTGGCAGCAAGTGAACTGATGACATGTTAATTGATTATGTTTATAATGATGTAAATAGCAGTGACTGTGTTTAAGACATGGTAAGTGTACTGCTCAAAACAAAATAGCTGCAAACTTGAGGTTAGAGTTTGCTCAATTTAAATGCAACAGAACCTTCTCTCAGGTTAAGGTGTAAATTGACTGGTATACCTTCATTGTCCTGTCACACAGAGTGAAACACTCCCTTGTCGTCCTAATTTTCCATCCTAGAGCTCCTTAACACCTGCGTAATTAGCTGTGCAACTTGACAGCAACACACACACACACACATATATAGAAACCCTCTGCAGTTCTCACACACCCATAAACAAAAGTGATTTGTGTGCATACAGACTCGGAGACAGTAGCGTATGCATGTCCACATTTCACCTAACATAGCATAAGAAAAGACATTCATCATGTTAAAAAATTAGGGCTTTTTTTGTTGATGCAACAGTTTCAGACGAGGCGAACTGACTTTTAGTTATTCCTCACCAGCTGTTTTTTCTTGTTCTAAATAGTTCAGCGTTTTCTCACCTGCCTCTGAGCTTTCATGGTTCTGGCTCTTGGGCTTTGTGAAAGCTGCTGCTTAGAGATTGTTTGCAGCCGCAGACACTTCCAGCTCAGTTCCAAGGGAAAGGAAAAGCAATTCCATGCTTGGGCCACAGTGAATCCGTCTCTGTCAGTTCTGCTTCTTGATGCCCTCAAATCACATTCCCCCTACCCATCCGCTCTCCCACCAGCCATTGCTGTTCTGTGATCAGGGAGTGGGAGAGCATCAGCCTAGGAGTGAAATGAGGATGCGCTTTACATGCCCCCTTACCACACTATCCTCCTTGATGTCATTTACTTCTGTTCCCCGGCTCTTGCAATTTCCCACTCTGCAATGAAACTCTATACTTCACGGAGGACTAGTCACTGCCTACAGTGATAATAAACCCTCTCCTTTGTCTATCAGGCTACATGAGGCTTTGTGTCACTCTATGATAAATACACTTGACTTAGCTTTACTAGCCCAAATATGTTGTTGGATACTGCAGTGAAAAATTTGTTGTGTGATAGAAACATGCGTGTAAAATATGCATATTGGTGTCTGCAATGTTTTCCTAAAATTAAAATTGAATTCACTGGCGTTTACGCCTATATTTTGAGAGATGATCAGCTTTAGAAGTCTTTTGCTAAGACTCTGTTTCTCAAAACTATTTATGCTTTGCCTGTGACACTTCATATAACAGATGATGTATGAATAGCATTCTCTTTGCTTAAGTACTTAATCAGTTCTGTGAGGTCAACTTTTGGGTCTATTCTCGGTAGGCTTCAAAGTCGCAGAACGCTCTGAGCTGCAGTCATGTCACATATTTTACAGTTACTCAGTCAGTTAATCGGAGGAAACCTGTAGATGCGACCTGTTAGAGTCAGTCAGCACTTGCAAGTTTATTTTTAAACAACATTTTTCCTGAAATCACTTTGGACAATCTCATTAGCGCATCTTAACTACCCAGAGCTGATTTTTGTGCAGTAAATCTTTATCCTTGTATGGGCATTGCCAAGTTCTGCTTCCCACTCATTTTACACTCAAACTTCTCACTTCTCGCTTCTCAAGCCCCTCACTCCTTTGCCTGGTGACTAAATTTGCTGTTTTGCCTTTGTAGGAAACAGTGACACATAATTTTTGAAAGTGATGAAGGCACACAGAATGATTGATGGCAGCATATTGGATGGGAAAATAACGTTCTGGACCGTTAATTTTACAGAGTCAAGGAAGCAGCCTCAGACTGTCAACACAGGAAATGAGTAGGATTTATCTCTGGCCCAGTGTCTGGGTAGCTCTTTTGCACTGGATGCATTTATACGGACCGCTGTGATTGGTTTCAAAGGTTGTGTAGTACACATTGTATAAAAAAAACTTAGATATGAAAGATGACATCATTATTGCCTGTTATTATTACTGCTGGCAGTAATGTTAGTGCAGCGAACGGGAACATGTAAAAACACACCAAACTCATGTAAAGGTCGTTTTTTGCATTTTCCATCAAAGCAATCCAGGACAGTAGAGGCGGGCTTTGGTTCAGTGTCTACTGTCCAGTTATGAATCTGCTTACCCCCTCCTCACGCAAGAAATGTTGTAAAAAAAACCAACAAAAAAAACATTGTACACTAACAGGTTATCATGCTGTGCATTGCAACAACAAATGCTTTTGCAAAAATAACACGCCCATGCAGATGCAGCCATGACATTTTATATGTACAGTGGAGTTCTACTGCATTCAGAGGTCAATGTTACGAGGTGAGCTCAACCACAATACTAATATAGATGGGCTTTTAAAGTGAAAACTGGATATAGGACTGTATGCAGCAATCACATTTTGTTCATGGCCTACTACACAGCAGCAGACAACATATTTTGATATCCTGATACTGAGAGATCGATATACATAAGGCACAGTGGATTCACAAGGATGCAAGCTTGCAATCTTTAGTAAATGGAGTACATCTGCAGTTTCATTTTTAGAAATGGAACAAAGAAAAATCTTTATCAGAAGATGTACCGTGAGGGAGATCAAATGCCACGGTGGTTTGCGGCTTGTTTGTACTGTATCTAGAAATATACTCTCATGTTTGGTCAGAATTCAGGATATTCTGAAAATTTTCAATTGACCATTCACTATTCCAGTTCTCTGAACAGTGAGCAGTGGATTTTTCTGCCCTAACGCAAGCTGTGATCAAGTCATGTCTGTTTGTTAAAAAAAACCCTTTTGACAATAGCACACAGAATGCAGGGTAAGGTTAGTGACTCTGTCTGCTCTATTTGGAGAAGTTTATACCATAGAAATCCCAGCCATGCTTTTTGTTCAAGATAGGCTATGTTTGCCGAAAACCGTTGATTAGGCCTCGTCCTCGACATGTTTTCTTATATACTGCTTGAAAGCATGAACAATAGAGCATGAAAAGTAATTTCTCTCTTGCTTGTCCGCGAACACATGCAAGGCAGCCAGACAGGGTTGTGTTGAAATGAATTACGAGTCTGCTTTTCATCGTTTTTACTTATTATACTTATATTAGGAATAACTGGCTCCAGGACTTGGAAAGATGCTGTTTCTTCAATTCTGTGTCTTTTATATGGAACTGGTGAGTATATCAACTATTTATATAGAAGATGAAACTCTGGCCTCAGTCGTTTAGGGCGATACCATGTATCAAGCCTCCTGTGGATATTGTATGGGGGTCTTGTTTTGAACCAACTCAGCTGGAAACATTAAAAAGTCACCTGGAGCTGGAGTTTTCAACCACTTCATGGAGCTAATGTTACATTAATTAGCCAGCTAGCTGCTGCTAACGGTGGCAGTTGACATGTCAGGTGGAGAAATCAGTGGTCGCTGGCTGGAAATATAAAGCCTCCTTTTGTTCAAGTCTGTCTGAAACTGAGGAGCACTGTTTGAAAAAAAAAATAACTATGAAGTTTGAGTTGGAAATTTGCCACTACTATCAATGTAAACTTCTTATGAGCCGTTGGCAGTTATAACAATAGTAACTAAGGGAAGTGGGGTACTTAGAACATGCGTTTAAGATCTGAGGTAATGATCAATGCCTGAGAATAACATGAAAATTCACTGGGTCACAGACACAGCCTTCCACAGTGGGTTGTCTCTGCTAAGGCATTTTTTAAAAAGATAATTTCCACATGTCGTTTATATTTTATGGTCCAAATCTGTGTTGTGGATGAAAAAAAAATCAATACACATACTATATTTTTTTTTTGTACAGGGATTTTTCCTTTTTTGGTCTTAAATATCTCTAAAAATGTAGCCCTGCAGGTTGTGATGGTATCATAGCATCACTATCTGGGATTTCTTACTTTTTCAGATGTGATTGGTCTCTATGAGAGTAGAACAGAGTTGATGTGAGCTGACACACATATTTTCCCCATGACACTTCTGTCTCCCCATACATAAGTCACTGTCAGTGACCCCTGAGTCAGGAGAGAGGTGTGAGGGAATAATACACCCTCTCACAGAGCTGCAAATAAATCTTGCTTTGAGGTGACAGCGCCATTGTCTTCTCAGGGTGAAGTACTGGTGGTGGGCACGATTCTTCACAACGGTAATTTTTATTTTATTTATTTATTTATTTTTGCACCATTGCCGTATTCAGTTGTGCAGGTGACTTTGGGATTTTTGTCACTCACACACTGTGTCAAAATTCGGTTTCAAATCTGCTCCCACATAACATTCACTTGCACTTTCATGGGCATGCGCAGATTTGATGTGCACAAGACTAGGAAATGCAGATGTGTGAGGTTTTTTACTTTTACTGCTTTGGAACATTCAGCTGGAATCAACATTTATGGACTAAAATGAATGTGGAAAGGGTTCTTCAGGTGATATCCTCTGATACAAGCTTTTTGCAAGTATTTTGACATTGGAAATTCAAAAATATATTATTTTACATATCTATTATAATGATTTTTGTAAATATATTGTGAGTACAAAATGCTTATTTATATGAAATGTATTAAATAACTGTAGACTTTGATAGCAAAATGTATTTTACTTTACCTATCTATCACCAGTACTATTTCTAAATAGTGATCACTGCAGTTCAAGAATACCAACAACTAACAGATAATGGATTAAGAGACGATTATCAACTCACTTGGTGCTAAAATAAAAATGAAAAATCGGCCTTATATTTTTGAAAAACAAAACAAATTCAAGTAATAATATATTGTTGGACTTACTTAGAGGCCCCTTGTTGCTGTACTTTCCCCATCAAAAAATATACTGTATTGGCTGATCTAATTTACAAACACATGTTTCAGTAATTGTTCATTTTTACTGTATGACTCAGGTTTAATAAGGCCCTGCATATTTAAGACTCTCTCAGGCTCACATTTTCCCATTTCTTTCAGTGTGTAATAACCATTTCCAGTCGGTTGAGGTTTTTATAATGTTAGAAGTGACGGTGCATTAGCTGACTATAGTGGTGGGGGTTTATTCTCAATCCCATCTGAACTAAAACTTATAAGGTGTAAGGTGTAGTTTTGTAAATGAATAATGTTTAAGGAACCAATTATTAATCTATGATTGTTCAGGTTTTGGTGTCTAAGACACAATACAGACAAAACCATTGGATCAGATAGTGTGAGGGTTGCCACTGACGGTCAATGTTGCATCAAAAATGTTCAAATGTTATCCATGTATAAGGTTTGGCTTCTCACCAACTCAAATGATAAAATAGCTTGATCTCTGCCAGTCTTTCCTATCCCCTGGAAGTGAGCACCACAACAGTATCTGAAATTATGAGCATATGTTGAGAGCCAAAGACTGGGTGTTCGCTTGTTGTCAGGAGATACAAAGGCACAGTGGCTGGTTCCTTTACTCTGAACCATTTACGATTAACATCCTGTCAATCAAACAGACTCTTCAGTTCAGGGAATAACAGGGAGATTGCTTGAATTTTTGCTTGCATATATAGTCCGAGGGCTTGAACTCAATCTGCACTGCAGAAAAGCAATGCCTCGACACAGGCAATGAGAGAGAGACATTGCGGAGACATGGCATAGTAGAGTCCTACACAGTTACACCGTTATCCCCAGGAGAAAAGGAGAACAACAGGAAACTCTAGCTCTTATTACTACCTTGTTTGTAATTTCAGACAAGACATGACAGGAGAGTGGCAAGTGAGAGTGCCCACTGTGCCCTCAAAAGAAAGTGTAGTACACAACCTTTAAGATTGCCTTGAAAGCACAACAATGCTCCACAGTGTAGAAAAAGGATTCTGTTCAGAGCAAGAGCAAGCGAAGGAGCATTGTTATTTAACATATACACGCACCGTAATTTAGTTGGGTCGACACAGCAAGAGAGAGAGAGAGAGAGAGAGAGAGAAAACATATCACTTCAAGAGATGTAGTAACATCCGCATGTCTCTGAAAGAGCTGATGGCCTGTAACTGCCACAAATAATAAAGTCACATTCTGATAGTGGAGGCAACTAATGATACCATTGATCC
This sequence comes from Istiophorus platypterus, assembly GCA_016859345.1. NCBI lineage: Eukaryota > Metazoa > Chordata > Actinopteri > Istiophoriformes > Istiophoridae > Istiophorus > Istiophorus platypterus. The sequence goes on from CM029126.1 coordinate 15,785,842, forward strand.
AACTGGAAGGTCTAATGTGGAGGTTCTAGAGTGACGCAACTTGCTGTAAATAAGTTAGTTTCTTTTAGCGCTGATGATTTTTAGCATTGCAAGCAGCATCTTCCATACTGTAATTAAACAGCTGGGTTTTGATTTTTATTATAACAAAACAGACTGTTTGCGATTTTGGACTGCAAGACATCTCTGTACTTACCAAAGTAATTAAAACTCTCCATAAACATTTCTGATCATTTTGTAATATCGGATAACATTTCAAATTTCACTTCTATCTTAAATACTTCAAGTCGCTGTCCATTTATGCAGCAAAATGGTTCTTTCTGTTCATGAGATAACATTTGAAAAAACTGAATCAGGATATGAAACCAGCAGTTTTAAACATTCACTGTTTTGCTGCAATCAGCACATTCAGCTCTAAAAGACATTTTCTAAGCTAATACATAGTTTTCATAAAGGTGCATTGGCTCTGAATAAGGGGAAGCACAGTTTTAAGTAATGATATTTATTCAGGTGTCTCACTAAGCCATGCCAGAGGGCCAGCATGCATAAAACCATTCATTCACCTTTTTAACTACACCTGTGCCTTTCCTCTTTTGTCAGTAAAAAATGTCTTCTTTGATTTTAGGCCTACAGTTTTGGATATGAGTGTGCTCTATTTGTCTTTGATTGACATTTATTTATCACAACAACACATGATGTGATAGTAAAGTCAAAATAACACCATCAAACATTTGGCCTTTGTTTCTTGTCTGATTAAACTTTTTAGAATTGTTTTCCTTATAATTAAGGTTCAAATGATTTAATGAACTCAGTCAGAGGCACTCAGCAGCAGACAGTGCCATGGTGTAATGACAGGGGAGCTGCTCGCTTGACTTAAGAATCATCTCTCAGCACAACTGGTCAATGCTCTTTTGTATTTCTCAGAAATCTGAAGGGAAATTAACATTTATTCATTCGTTTCAGCCCAACTACCAAGATAATGAACTATTTTGATCAAACAGGTTTATATGACTATTCCTTTGATAAAGGTTGGTCTACTCCATCAGGGACAGATGGAACAAAACTAAACAAACACAGATCTGCTTTAGAAGCAGAAATTAACCACACATCTGACAATCTCTGCACACATGCTACTAAACAACAAGTAAAGCCTTTGTTCTTTGGTGGTAGGGAGATATTGTATACTGGATTTGTGCAGTGCCCAGAAAAGTGACAGTATAAAACAAGATGGATGATATCAATAGTTGAAGTACCATTTTTTTAAATATTGTTTTTAAAAAAATTAATAATGTTGATGGTATATTCAAGTTCATTTTAATTTAGTCTGTTTTCAGTGTAGGTGTGGTAGCCTCAGTTAAGGCCAGAGGTGTAATGATTCATGACTTTGTTTTGTTTTATTTTAGCTTCATACAAGATTTGAATCAAGAAATAATAACTTTGCAATAACATTATAATTAACCTTGCTCCATCCTCATAAGAATTTAACGGTGCAGCTGACAGCATGATGCAGTGGGTATGTGACCAGGATTTTACAAATGGCAAGATAATTAAAAAGGGATAGATCTCCAACCAGGGCTTCTGTAATGACCCTTCAAAGACATAAACAACTCTTGTTATGACTGCTCCAACAAAGTCTCCATCAGGATTGGGGTATAATTAACAGGAACAGCGTAAATGTTGAAATCCATTGATCTTCCAGTTTTGCCACCCACAGCTGGATGTTCTTGTGCACCCTGCAGGCTCAAACCATTAGTCTTCTTACTAAAGTATCATAAAAAATAGCTATTCGGCAGCTTCACGAAGAAAATCTCCAACCATCAAAGCCTGGTTATGTCTGAAATTGTGATAGATATTAGAATGAAAGATAAGTTTTAAACAAACAACTGATCGGCCAGGGAAACTTCCTGGGGAAAAAAATATAATCACACATAATCCAACTCCTTTTGTTTTGAAGTTGAAGTCCTTGTGTTGATGTTGCTGCACCATCTGCTCTGGATGCCGTGGGAAGAGAGTCTATCCATCTATTGACTCTCAGTTTCCTCATCCTCAAGCAGCCTGGTCTAGTCTATTCTGGTGGTGAGCACCCAGGTGTTCCTAGGAGAAGTAGCTCCAATAATGGCTACATACATTTTATAATACCTGAATTACTAAACCATATGCTCACTTTACTCCACGTCGTGCTGCAAAATTTAAGCCATGCACTAAGATATACTGACTCGTCAGCACTGGTGGCTTAAGATACACCAAAACTTTTCTCTTCTTTTTTTTTTTTTTGACAGCAATCAGGATCACATTTCTCAACAATAAATGGAGTTGACAGAGAATAGAAGAGGTAGAGTGATTTTGGTAAACTACTCTCTGAAGCACAGCTTGCCTGAAAGATGGTTTTTTGAGAGGACTTGTGATGGAAATGGGAGAGTAGTCTGTAGGGGAATGAGTGTGAGACCCTTGCAATCCTGTCCGGTGTCGAAACCTGGTTCTCTGCTAGGCGTGAGCATGATATTACACAAGGTGATCCCCTCCTCCATTCAAAAACCCACTGTAAAGAAGGGGTTTGGTTTGTGTTTCATGCAATGATGCAGACAGCCTGACTCTTTTAACTCTGGTTTTCAAATGTAATTTGGCTGCTACTTTAGTATTGACCTTTTAATTGATTTGCAATATTTTCATCAAGAGGATGTTTGTATTATGAGCATACCAGTTCTGAAACCCTGCCACTTCTGTTACAAAAAAAATCAATCTCTGGAGTTATATGCTGTGTCAGAAATACATTGTGCTGTTTTTCAGATTTGGCACAGAGTCACTAGAAGGCCGTTCAAAGGTGAAAGTTTTTTTTTATTACACCATTTTCACATCTATTTTAATATTCCTAATGCTTTTATATTTCAGTGTCTGAATAAAACGTTCCTTTCGAGCTAACACCAAAAACAGCATAATCTTGAATAACCTCAATCTGCTGCACCATCAACCAAGCGGAGTTGTCTATTTATGTTCTATGGTTGTGGAAGCTAAAACTACATAGTAAATATATCAGGTGTGCAACACTCACATCTCATGGGTTAATTTTTCCACTTTTATTTAGTCCATTTAAGGAGATAATCATATTTGCTTGATAAATATGAAGCCAGCAGTTAGCTTAACATAGCAGAACATCTAGTCTGGCTCTTTCCAAAGGTAACAAAATCTGTCCATCAGCACCTTTAAAGCTCAATGATTAGAAATCCATTTGTTTATTTTTATGATTATAAAAACAACATGTTGTGGTGTCATTTCCTCTTCCCGGTCTTTGTGTTAAGCTAGGCTAATTGGCTGCTGTCAGTCGTTTCACCTTTATCGCACAGCCATGATATTACTATCAACTTCCTACCCAGCTCTTGGCAAGAAAACGAATAATTGTATTTCCCGAAAGGACAAACCAGTCCCATTAAGCACATTATCATCAATTATCTAGTTTCCATCTAGAATTAAAAAAACAAATAAACAAACAAATAAAACAAATGTTTTGAAATTGAAGAAAAAAATCACTGGTGAGGAAGCTAACTGCTATTTATTTAGAAAGCAGCTGGTAGCTGACCTTATGTACGCTGCCTGCTTACGCGTCAGGAGGAGCTCTGCCCATTTACTGTATTTTATCACCATGATACATGCACATGGCTCAGTACCGCGGGGCTTTTTGTCTGTGAATGTTACTACAGCGGACTCTTTGCTCTACCAGATGAGTTAACAAACCCAATCAGGGGGCAATGTCTCAGTCACAGCATCCTCTTGGTTTGTCACCCATGTCCACAGAACTTCATCTTGACTGCCAGAGGGCATGCAACAAAACTCTAACACCTGTCACGGGCAGAAAATTGTCCTTCACAGCAGCAGGGTGAGCAAGCAGCCTAGAGGTCTGAAACAACATCACAAGTCCAATGACTTTATTTATAGCTTTAATACAAAGATGAGGTCTTTCTCTCAGCCTCATGCCTGGGGCTTATGAGGTCGGCCGACAGTGTCATAAAATGTTCTGGCAAATGACATTCCCAGAGACAATGACCCATGGCCTTAAAACTACACAATGAGATTAAAAGGGACCTTTACTCTGTACTGCACCAATGCAAGCACAGACTAAATGGTGAGACTTGAGTAAGCATGTGTGGCTTTGTGTGTGGTGTGTGTGTGTGTGTGTGTGCGTGCATGCGTGTGTGTGTGTTCATCTAACATGTGTACGTAGTCTGAGCCTGTGCACATCCTTCATGTCTGAGTGCCTCCCGCTTGGTGTATCACGGGATGCTGTTTCAAGGATGAAATGATACATTTTTAGAGGAAAAAATCGGCTGATGCAGGCTAACAATGAACCAATACTCTCTTTAAAACATCCTGTTTATTGTTTCCCCCGGGTGATCCACACCCCGTTGATGCCTTCAACTTCATATTACACTCATGTCTTTCAAACACGCAGCAGGATGGAGAGGCTGAGACATTTGATCTCACAAAGAAGCAGAGGTGAAAATAATAAAATACAAAAGCATTAAGATCACTATATGTCTCACACTTAAAAGCGTCACACCATCTGATCCCTGGTATCACTCTGACCGTGGTGAGAGGCATGTCAACTGTCGGCTGTATTTAGCCACTCTGTGTCTTTGGCCGTGGACCCACTCAGCCATAGCTGCATTTATTTCTTGTTTTCAAGCCTCTCCTAGTAACTAATACCTTTCCTCAATGAGCATGAGGGAATTTCAATATTTGTTCTAGTCATGTGTGTGTCTTTCTGCTGTCAGTATATAGTATATTAGTCTGGCATGTGACCAATGTGTGGTCATGTGAAAGATTAAAGACACGAATTTTCCCACACTGCAGTCGAAAAACCTTCCCCTATGGATGACTATATGATATATGACCACAATGCCTGACGGGTTTGAAATTACCGGATTTAGTAAATGGAAAGAGAAAGGAAAAGAAGAAGCCTTTTGCTTTGCCAGAAATTCAAACTAAACACACTCAAAAGTCCCGAATGCACACTTATCAGAAATGTAACATAACAGGCATGTAATGTGTCTGATACGTATGTGGTGAAACTATGAAAAGTATGAAATACTTTCTCCTATTTGTGCTATAAATGTGCTCCAATTCAGCGTGTAGTGAAGCTGCAGTTTAAGTTGGTAAAGTTCAATCCTGGGTGATGTTGGGGCCAAAAGCATTACAAAGACCTGGGTGCCTGGCAGCAGCGTTTAGCCCCAATTGAAAAAAAGTGATGTACTGTAATTTACTTATATAGGCAGTGGCAGTGTGATTCCACCAATTTTTTGACAGTAAAATACAGAAAACTTGCTGGATCGTATTTTTCTCATGCTTATATAATCCATATTTGTCCACACATGGATAAAGTTGATATAAACACAATATACAGTATAGAGAATGGATACGGGACATCATTAAATATGCTGCAGTAGAGAATAATGTGTTTCTGTAATAGCAAATGAGAATGGATCTATTGAGATTTGAGATTAAACCAAACAGCCACTTGTTCCTCAGAAGCTTTTATCAACTACATAAAAATCATTTGAAGTTGCTTATGTCCCCTAGGAAAGGTTGGATCTCATTCCCTGCTGATAGCAATACAAACTTCTCACAAAAGGTTTTAATATTTTTATTCGAGTATAGAGAGGAAACCATGCACATATTTTTTCCTGCCTTTTCCTATATCATTCAGTTTCGAATGTTGTAATTCATTTTAAATGATTCATGTCACGTGTCCTAAAGCCAAATTTAAATTGAGGTGGCTCCAGAAACATACAAGGATTGAAGATACTGTATTAACTGTTTTTAGGTGACTTGCTCAGGTGAACCAGGATTTATTTAGCAGTAAACGAGAAGAGTCTAAATGAGATCTTAGGTGGAGATTTATTTTGAAGTGATATATATGAATATAGAGCAGTGACAAGATATGAAAAATGACCACTAGAAATGACGACTGCACTTCGGTTAAGAGGAAGAGGTGAGTGAGCTGCTGTCAGCAGCCGGTAGCAGGTCATGCCTCACTTTGATTAGGGGTGTTTTAGCACGGTTGTCTGTAGCCAGGTTAGTGGATGTGGTATTACTGAAATCACACGTGTCTTCCTTTACTCTCTTCCGTCCCCCCTCTTTCTTGCTTACTGTCCTCCCCTCTCCAAAGTGAGACACCACCGGATGACTTTCTATCCATGGGGGAGTGCTTTACACAAAGAGCCGAAGCTGGTAGAGAGCACTCTGTATCGAGCTCTCAGCCCTTTCAATTTCTGCATTATAATAGCTTTCACAAACATCATCAGAAATCCTCTGCTGGCAATAATGGACCTCTATTCAATTGCTGGCTCACACTTATCCCACCTAGTGACATTGCCTGGTCTTTTGGACATCCTAGATAATATTATCTCTCCTGCCCATGCAATCATTATATTTCTACAGCATGGACTGTGAAGGATCAGTAAATAAACACATTACATATTTTTCAGGCAAGGTGCATGCACGCTAAGACTTGCACAAGTGCAGCGATTAAGCATATGTGCGCAAACAAAAGCACACATGCACACAGACAGAGTACAGAACACACACTACGGTACATTTGAGAGAATAAGGAATAACTGACAGAAAATGGAGCCTTTCCATGAGACTAGGTTGACTGATTCATTTACTACCTTGTACCTGAGGTTGCAAAAAAGATTACGTTATCGAAAAGACCTCTTACTATTTTCTGTGTGTGTGTGTGTGTGTGTGTGGGGGGGTCTAAAATTGATTCAAGTGATTCCTGTGGTTACAAATTCAATGCTCCACTGCCTCAGCGTCAACTTTTTTTTTTTTTTTTTTACTTTCTGTACATAACACAAGGAAATAATCAAACAATTTGTGATTAACTAGTCTTGCTGACATAGAGTAGGAAAGAGAGAACAACAGACAAAGAGAAACAGATGGCTGGGTGAAGTAATTTTGATGAACAGACCAAAAAAATCACAATGGAACTCACGGTAATTGTGGCCATTACACTACACCGTACAACTCCAGGTTTCTCTTACAAATTTTACAGATGCCTGGGGGAAAGCAGAATTTGAGAACCATGTAATGTGTTTGTTCGTTTGCACTCCACTTAAATATAAACCCCTTTTTTAAACAAAAAGGCAGGCACGTAAAATTATACCATTCTCACTTTGTTTATCGTCAGTTAAATTACACAGTGGCAAAAAGAAAAAAAAAAATCAACGGTACACTTGTTAACTAAATGGGAAATGTCTCCATTCAACCACTGACTGAATATAATCCAGTTACACAATAAATGCACCATTGTTTATACTGTGATCAGCCAAATCAGCCACAACATTAAAACTATTAATCAAAACATATAAATGCATATATAAGTTTGGAGGTTCAAGTACTTCTCTTTGTCTTTCAATCAAACTGTTTTCAAAAAATGTATAGAAAATCTAAAATCAAATGCACGTTCAAGACTAACACATACACTGTGCTCCAGTAGTGTTTCCTGACTGTGTGGAAGCCAATCCTGGATTTTATCAGAGCTTAGGCTAATGTTAGCAGTCATATTTTTTATTTCAGAGAATAAAATTGCTTGTTGCCATCTAGAAATAATTACTAAAAACTCAAAAAGGACTTGGAATTTAGAGAAGGATAACTGCCACACTTTGTAAACTGCATATGCTTTGCATGAACAAACAAATAACAACAGATATCTGACCTGGTGAAGAGCTGTGAATATTCTGAACAGATGTTATGCTTTGTGAAGACAATAAACTGCCCCATGGTCATATTCACAATAAAGTTAAGATGCCATGAAGTACAAAAACACTTGAAGTCAAACATGTTACAAACAGATGACCTTCACGTGGATTGGAGAGGCAAGTTGAAAACAACTACTCCTTCAAGGCCAAGCATTAGCATTCTGGCTTCTTTCAATTTTAAAGAAATCTCAACTGATAAGATTAACATACATTTTCGTCATCACAGTGAAGAGTGTAAGTCCACTGAAGAATGGAAAGTATACAGTATGTCTTTGCTCCATCTGTGGACAACTGGACACAGCAAAGCTGCAGAAAGCTCATAATTTCATGAACACATCACCATCAGCATTGCAATAAAATTAACTGCATGCTTTATTTTAAACCTTAAAAAACCGTAGTATCTCCTATGTGAACCTTACTTCTATGATCAGAGCTTATGGTCTTGGTTGGACAAATATTGACCAAATCAAATCAGAGAAAAGTCCTTTCAGGTCATTACAATTCCTTGTCTAACCACAGATTCGTGTACATACTGACAAATATTCTGATGAAACTCAAAAGAAGCCTGTACAGATAATAATTTGGTTGACTACTTTCAGAGTCAAAAGGAGCAAAACTGTTCAAAATGCCTACAACTTTATCCAGAGAATCACCACGGGGTGAGAGTAAGCCTCTAATTGAACATGTTGTTGCTGGCAGGCTACTACTGTTGCTAAGTGCTGCGCTTGCTGTGGCAGACTGCCTTTGAAGTGATAGAGAAATTCTTTCGCAAAACCTAAAGGAAGTCATGATCTCCTGAGTCCGAAATTCGACTGCAGTTCGAGAAAAATGTTTTACATTAAGTCTAAATGACGTGATGGAGAGAGGGATTACTTTCTAATCCAGGCTGATTTTTGTACCTAAAGATGGACATAACATCTCGAATTTTGCAACACTGCAGATTATGACAGTTCAGCAGGAATAATATATTTTGGGTTATTCATGATGCATAGATATATTTTTAACTTTCTCTGTCAGACAGAGGTCGTGTTATAAAGTAGTGCATAAAATTTAGATAAAATGAATAAACTTTTTGGAAGAGTGGCACTGGATCATTCAACTATTTTTTTCCCTCTGTTGGTGTTCTACATTATTTGCAGTTGTAATTCTGTCTGTAGACAAGCATGAATAAATTTACACATTATAAAAAATACAGCAGAGAAAAAACAAAATACATTCATAATAACTGATGAACTGAAATGGGCTGCATACATTTTTCTGTCTCATGTTAAAAGTGGCCAAGTGTAGGAGTTTTAACAGAATCGTGTTGCTGGTTTTGCATCTCTCATACTTCACCCACAGTACTGTTGTCACTGTGAGGTGTCTTGTGGCCAAAGCAAGACAAGAAAGGAAGCAATTTGTGTTGCTTTAAAGCATAACACCATGCAATTCTTGTCTTCTGTACTGTCATCTGTCAAGCTCTTCTTGGCATGTCAGAATTATTGAATCCATTGTACAACTGAGCAGTCATGTACTGAATCCTGAATTTTGACACGTTTCATCTTGTAGGAGCTTCACTTCCTGTCTACTTGACACAGCCTCTCTCTTTGGTTGTGAGTCAATATGATCGAGAGGTTTGTTTGACTGGCTTTGAACCTTCTCAGACACATTTACATGCTTGTGAAGTATCCTGAAATACACAGCTTGTATGTGTATATGTATCTATTTGTCCCTGAATGTGTGTGTCAGTTGTGTGACTGGAGCACTATTATTTTATTTTATTTTAAGGCAGTACTTCACCCAAAAATTGTCTTTATCTTTATATTCAAAAGGTGCAAAAAGGCTGTGAAAGGGTCATCGTTTTCTTATTCATGAAGAATTGAGGCTGTAGTGAGCTTAGGTCCACAGGAGTTGCAGTAGATTCCAATAGGACCTACTTTTCTTTGTAGAAATAAATTAACCATAAAAGCTTCTATCTTTTACTGCAGCATAATCCACTTCTCCACTGCCAATTTTATGTCAAAATATGACCTAATACACTGTTTCGTAATCCTTATGCATGACCCTGTCGATCTCACAACTTTGCATCTCAAGTTTGTATCTCTTTTCTGCTCTTCAATTGGTCAGTCGAAATATTCTGTTTAAGATCAAGAATTTGTATGCCTGACCTTGCACTTCCAAGAATGGCTGATATTCACTGTCATGCATTTGGTGAAACTAGGAGGCAAAAACTAGCTGCCTTGATCAATCTGTTTGAGTGGCATGCCTGTCATCCAATCAGTAAACTTCACACCAACAGTGAGCTTAAGGTGAGTGTGTCAAGCTTTTATTCTGCTTATGTGTAGACTAAGTTCCAGACCCTTGAAGTGCCTAATCGTGCGCACAAAAACAGGGGAAAAGAGCATGTATGGCCCCCTTTGGTGATGTATCCTGCCTTGGCAAATGCCAAAAGGATCAACCAGATGCTGAAACATCTGTGAGTTTAATTCTTTCACTGGAAACTCCATATGGGAATTTTCCCTTGGTAGTGTGGGTGAGACATAATTAATCTTTTTATTATTCATCATTTTCACAGTGCCTCCTCTCGTATGGAGGCACTTGCAAAGGCAAATACTGTTCTTGTTGTAACATATGGTGGTACTCTGATGATTCCTAACATGTTTATACGGAAATGATATGAGCAAACATACATTATTTTCTTCAGGTTCACCTTGAATTACTGAGTGAACTCCATACTTTTAATTGCAGTGGTCATCATAAAATGTGACATACAGCATTTTAGAATACATACAGAATGAATGGATAAAAAAAAACTGATTGGTAGATATCTCTATCTATAATCTTAACTATAAGAGGCTATGCTAAATATAGTGGAAGAGCTAGCCTCCCTCAAAATTACAATTTTAATGTCGCAATTAAGCCAGTTCATGTAATGTTTTGATCTCCTCAGCAATGCCCAAACACTGGCCAAATTTCATCAATATCAAACCTTTGGGGCTTGAAATACTCCAGCACACGAAACATCATGTTCAGTCATTTCATGAACATCACCTGATTAATGTTCCATCTTGATTTCATTGTTTAGGTGCTAAACAAATTTCATGAACAAGGACAAAACAAAATAAGAGACTCATCAAGTGAAAAAAGAGACTAAACAGATCTAAAATACACCACGGGCCCTTTTAAATAGAATGTCATTTTTTATCCTCTGGAACTCCATCCAAGAGTTTTCTTTATCAGATTTTTTAAAATGGAACTTCATACCAGCTACACAACTTTATACTAAATTCAGATTAGGTGACAGATGGAAAACACATGTTATCATATGCATGAGAGTGATCCTGGTACAATGTGATAAGCACCTTAAGGTCAGAAGCATTTTTTCAAATTAATTGCACCTGTGGGTGCAACATCACCGTCACACACAATATGAGCACTAAGCACCTGCACACTCACCCTCTTTCTACTGAGTGGCAAGGACAAAGACAAGTGACGCTGAATAGTTCCAGGTTCACTTTCATTCAAAAAATCATGTTTAGTCAACAATCATGAGAGAACATTTGTTTCATTTATTTTCTTTGCTTCAGTGACCATTAGACTAGAGTATAGCAAATCAGGTGCTAGGGGAGTTGGGTGACACAAGGTACAGCCAATGCTCTAAGAGCCAGTGACCCAAATAAAACTCAAGCAGTTTATTGCCAGAGAAATGAGATTCTCCAGGTTAATAGCATGATGACAAACAGGCATGTACATAACAAAAAGAGAGAGAGAGAGAGAGTGGACAACCTAGAGCATGAACCAATCAGACTGCCGAAGTAGCCAAAAGGGTGATCAACATAAATGAAAATGGACCAGGCAGTGAAATGAAATGGATAAACCTAAGAATCTGATGAGACAGATGAGGACGGTGCTACATTTAAATGATGGAACCTGGTAAAGGTCAATGAGGACACTCAACTAGCTGCATTACAGACATCCTCCATATTATCCAAAGTGCCAGAGGCAGCAAGAGACACTGTGTCAGGATTTGGACGGCTATATAGTGGGGTATGGCGTGGAGGATTCAGAGGGCTGTGTTGCTTTGCAGCAAGCACTGTATGGTTTTATACCTTTCATCCAATTGCCTTTACAAGAGATCCACACATGGATCACAGACTTGCTACTGTGTCATCTTACTGCTGCACTTACTCCCAATAACTTGAGCACTGGCACCACTGGAGAACCGGATGCTTGGCTGGCAGCGCATGCAGCAGGCGAAAGCAGTGCAATAATCCTCAGCATGCCAAGTGCGTGCTAAGCATAAGATAGCCCATGATCGAGAAATAATCATGAGGATTAACAGTAACTAGTAGTACACAGCCGACTGGTACAAGCTCTTACCAGCCAGAAAGAAAGAAGAAGGAGCCATTCATCATCACTCAATTAGTCTTTTTTCCTTCTGAGCCAGTAGAAAGAAGGTGATGGTTACAGGTTCACTGAAAGGAAATAAAACGATTATTTGCTAAATGAAATCATTACTTATATTTTTGGGTACCCCTGAAATTCTCTAAAGGACAGTTAAGGTCTTTGGCCAATGGCAAAGGAAACTAGACTTCTCAAGTTACATTTTATTAAATGCAAAATTAACAGAATGTATTCATTTAAAAGAGCAGTCTGACGTTTTTGCTTTTTGGTTTTTGGTTCAGATTTGGGTAACTTTGGATGGTGCCAGACTTCCTCTTTCTCCGTGTTTCCAGTCTTTATGCTAAGCTAAACTAAGCAGCTGGTGGTGGTAGCACTGGCATGATTTTCTCATCTTCACTCTCAACAAGATAGTGAAAAACACATTTCCCACATTTAATCCAATGCATTTCATTTAATGCAGAAAAAAAAGTTTAATTTCACAAGGATGCACTTTTCTACAGTAAATCTTGCCGTAACAGTGTTCTACAGAAGCATACTTTCTATAATCATCGTTAAAATTTGAACAAAATACACAATCAAAGCAGAACATCGACTGTAAATTGCAGATCACCAGATTTTTATGCAGATAAACCTACACAGTTTTTTTTTTGTTTTTTTTTTTACAGGATTTTAACTGTTGAAGCCAAAACTTTGTCCTGCTCATTATTCTCATATTGTTTGGTGTTTCACTTAATTTTTTCCACCAACTAGAAAGCAAACAATGAAGACACATTGGTCTCTTTAAGAATGTGTTGCAACTTGCAAAAGATTTTTCATCTTTGTTTTGAGACTCAAAAAAAAACAATGTCATCCCTCTTAATATGACTAACTTTCGACCCCCCCCCCCCCGACCCAGGCTTTGCTGACGTGCATGGGCCCAAAGTGATACAAAAATACATCCATCTTTTTTTGGCCTTGTGAGACCCAGTTGACTAGAAACGGTTCAGTTTTACCTCCCCGTTGATCCCATTGACAAGCTGTGCTGTCAGAGGACACATAGTTTATTTAGGGAGAAGATAGATCAAAGGAATAAGGTGGACAGGGTTGATGAGCAGGGATTGCTGAGTGTGCACAGGGCACTGTGCAGTTTACAATGGCAGCAGGAGGCAGGATATTGGCAGGTACATGAAAAGACTACGAGATAACCATGGCTGCCGAGAGATGGTCAATTCAACTACGTCTGAAAAGCTGAAAATAAACCTTCATTACTGTTCAGGAGACCAACAGTAGGAAAAGAGAAAAGGTGTCATAAAACATCAAAATGTATCTTTCACTCTGGTTGAGCATGTGAGGATGATGATATCTAGTGCAGAGTAAATTGTGAGTCATCCCTTTGGTTCTCAGACTCAGAAACTTGCTCTCAAAGTATTTTATTTCTTTACATGGAGCCAATCCAAAGTAATTTCTTAGAGACCGCTCACTCTTCCATGTCAGCCAGCCACAGTACAGCAGGGAAACACAGGAGACAGGAAGAAAACAGTACAGCTGTGAAAATAGGTTGCAGAGGGAAATGGTTAATAAAAACAAAGCAGTTCAGGAAGAATGGGGCTCAAAACACCCTCAGTCAGACGTGAGCACTAGTGGGCAACATCATCTGCTCTGTTTTAGATGTGAGCACTCAGTCCAAATTCTTTCTTTCTGCTTTTGTTTATTTCAGTTCTGGAGCCTGCTGTGCAAGTCCCAAAAGGGAAGATTGGCTGGATGTTCAGCTTGATAATGTGAGTCACCTTTGCCCCCAGATATTTCTGTGCTGGTCTAAAAGAAAATATTCATTTTCCACCAACCTATGAGTTTTTACCCTTTCATGTGCTGAATTTGATTAAAATAAAAACTCTTTTGTTTATTCAGCAGTAAAGGCATTGGGGGGACGATGAAGCAAACCTTTACAAACTAGATTTTTCAGGTGAATTGTGGGAGTGAAAAAAAAATCCAAACTAATTTGAATTCTAATTTCCACAGCTACACTGAAGGCCCAAGGGTCGACTCTCTGGATGTTGAGTATTTCATGAGTTCTGATAGACCTGTCAGAATAAAACGCCAACAGAGTTTTGTTAATGTTTATAGTACAGTAATGAAACGATACAATAACAATGAGGACAACAATTACAACTTCTACTATATTAGGTCATTATTATTATTGTAATAAAATGTAGTGGCTTAGCAACAAGCTGCATTCTGGGTCGTACAGGGTTACAGGTTCTATAAAGGGTGGTACTAGAAATGTATGAATTTTAAAATCTTGAAATTAATTCTGTAGCTAACGGGTCATCAGGGAAGTCAGGAGTGGATTAATGTGATCTCTTTTAAAACCCTGATGGTAGAATTCAATGTAAATACAAGTACAGGGACTGTATACCTTAATGAGCAAAGGGTCTAACTTATACCTAAAGCAATTTGACACCCATTTGGACCATTTATGCTAAAAAAAAAAAACCCAAAACAAAACATTGTTGTTGTAAAACAAGACACTATGTAGACACTAAAAATTGTAAATAGGAGATATCATTTTACATTTATTATTTAATGGATGTAAATATAGTCTGATTCCAACTTTTTTTGCTTCATAAAGAATGTTTTTTTAAAGTCTTTTTAAAAGCAGTTCCCCCAACATCTGGGGTCAGAGAACAGGTTTTCCTCTTCATTCAGTTATTTAAATTTAGAAGACATCTCCAACTAATTTTGCCGCATTTCTAATGTAAAGCCTCTTGGCATAAAAACAACAATATACTCAGAAACAGTAGTGAAAGTGCTTGTTCTAGCTAATATCGGATCAAATTTTTAATCAAATAAGCAGCATCCTACTCCACAGACGTCCCTCTCCCTCGCTCGTCTCTCTTTAAGTCCTGGTACCTCTTTTTCTGCTGCTGTTTCTTAGCTCACTTCTTATCACACATGTTCAGCTGTCGGTGGAGCATCCACCGAGGCTGTCAGTGTACCAGGCTACTTGGCAATAGTTGAAACTTTTAATTTATCTTACTCTCCTATATTATAAATATCTTTCTACTCCAGTAATTTCCCCTTCACATTCCCTCCCACCTTTGCACGGGTGACCTGTGCCTAAAATAATTGATGGGAGCACACACTAACTGTAAGCGCCTCTATGGCTTTTCATGGTAATTCCTCTCTGCTTCATCACGCCTGGAGATAGTTTCCGCCAGCAGAGGTTGTGTTTGCCACCATACAAAATTATAGTAGATGACATAATTGAGTGTGTGTCTAACATGGGCAAAAGGGTTTGGTTGCAGGGGAGGAAGATGGTTAAATGTCATTCCATTAGCTGAGCAGTTATAGTTGCAGATAATCTATTATGTCAGACACCAAAACAAGGTATCACATGGAAAATAATATCTTGACATCAGGATTTATTTACAAGGATTCTTTTGACAAACATGTTTTTCATAAGTGTTTTTGAAAGTGATGTTTTTTGCTCATCACAACAAAGATGAAAGGAAAGTAAAGCAAACAAGATTAAGAGTCTATAGTCCTGCTAGCAGCTCTGTGAGACGCAGTGACTGGTATGTAGGCACAGCAGAGCTAAATTCTAACATCAGCATGCTAACGTGCACACAATGATAGAGCTAACATGATAGTTAATAGATGTAATGTTCAGCATGCTCACCATTTTAGTTTGATGAATTAGCGTGCAAACAGTGGCTAATTATCATCACACACAAAGTACAACTGAAGGTACGCCTGGGAATGTCTTTAGTTTTGCAGATTTTTGACCATAAGCCAAATAACTGGACAACCTAAAATCTGACCTGATTATGGCATTAGATGAAATATCCTGAGGGGGACACGGATGTCTCACCAAATTTTGTGGAGGTCCATCTTATATTTGTTGTAGATATTTTCACTCAAAATCAGAAATGTGAAGTTCCTGGTGGGCGCTAGATGACAAGTTAGGGTATCACTAAAGTTATTAGTATCTATTTTTCCAGAACCATTAAAAATCTATTGACAGTACATCTTCAGATATTTCAGTGTGTACCAAAGTAGTCCATGGACTTACTGACAAAACTGACGCCAGGCCTCATTTAAAGGACCTCATACTGTTTTTTATCATTAACTGTATAAACCACTGCCTCTTAAAGAATACACTGGGCATTTTTGCATTTGTTTTTTTGTTCTTTTCTTTGTTATTTTTCAGCTTTAATTCAGCAACAGTATTCTAATGTCATGTTTATGTCAAATCAAATGTTCTCAAACAAACTGCCAACCCGGAAAAACAATTCACATAAACTTCCCTCGCAATACTTACAAGTAACATTGTGAGATCCCCTGCAGGTGCTGATGGCTATGTAAAGCATTACATATTGCTCAAAATTTTGGAGGGTTGATAGCATTCTAAGTCATTTAAGATCGACATTAGTGTTTATATTCACAATAACATACAAGAGAAAAAAGCAGTTTGGTTTGACACCCTCTGATTTGGCATAGACATTGCATAAACAGACAAATTACACACAATGAGACAGATGTCAGACTACTGTGAATGAAATGTCATGCTAATTGTTTGGTCATCACTATTTAAAGGTGTGTTCATGCAATGTGCCTGTGTGCCTGACACTGTATATTGTGTTGAAAGGGCTTTTTTTTAACCATTTACTTCGGTGCTGCTGTTGGAGCTTGATTTGCTTCTACTGTGTTTGCTTGAGAGCAGCACTTTGAGCTGTGAAATGTGATGAGGCTTTGAACACAATTAATTGCTATGGTGTAAACAAAACCGGTAAAATAAGGTTCTGGTTGAAAACAGTGGGATTTATCTTTTAACTTATACAGTAGCTTGGGTTAAAAAAATTTTCTAACCATTGGGGAAGAAATTAGTTCTGTGTTGCTTGTGAACACTGCCAGTACAATATGATACCTTTTGAATGATAAAGCCAAACAATTCTAATGAAAAGGGTTTAGCAGAATAACTTGATGCACTCTTTCAGCAGACATACAGTATTTTGGTTGTGAATTTCTCTTGTGTTGTTGTCTGTAACAGTTCCAGTCTCAAAGTCTGGACATTCCAGTCCTTGGTGAAATAAACCCAGAGCACTAAAACAAACTAAACTTTAAGGATCTAGACTTTAATGAAGAATGTGGCCAACATCACAATGGATGAGCTGATAGTCAAAAAAGCTGCCCATCAATAATCTGCCTCTAATTTTCTTGGAGCCATGTTCCAGCGGGATGGGAGTGTCCATGGCTATCTCCCTGCTTCAGCACACAGCAGATCCAGGGGGACGGACCCATTAACAGAGATCTGTTTATACTGCCTCACCTCAATCTCAAGCACATTCCTCCTGACTAATGTCAGCCGTGTTTAACAAACCACCTGTCTTATCACATGTATACACAGAGAGAAGGCGCTGGCAGCATAATCAATCAAGCACAGAGCTTGTGTCAATTGCTAGAGAAAACTGGAAACAAGACATTTAGAATACACTGTAAGTTCAGATGTAATACAACCAAGGGAACCTAGGAGGTTTGAGTTCTTTGAGAATAGGTAAATATTTCATCTTCTGTCACTACAGAACCAAAACTAAATGTCTGAATTTAGTGATCTGTTACATATAAAGGTATCTATGTACTTGTCATAGTATGAAATGCCTGTTTACAGTTACGCATGTCAATACTCACTATAGTACATTGAAAGGCTATAATCATCCACACTAATTCAATATACCATGTTGATGCAGTCACAAGGACCATAACACAAGGGTAACTCTGACTCATAGAAATTACCCATCTCTGCTACTAATTTGCTAAAGCAAGCACATTTTTTAAGGAAATGTTATTCTACTCTGGTTATAATTTTCATCAAAATAATGAGGAAATGTTGGCAAGTATCATAATTTACAATGTTTTCAAAAATGTTGATACGGTCACATATGGTCAAATGTTCACTAGTTGTTTTCCGCCAAAATATCCATGCGTAGCCAAGAAAGCATGATTAAACATGGTTATTCTTAAGAGCTTGGTTAAGGTTAAGGGCAAGTGCAGTCGTGGTCTAATCTTGAAAAAGTCTGCAGTGACACATAAAGTGTTTACATTTTACAATTTAATGAAACCCACAATCTTCCTCTAACCTTAATTAAAGTGCTTATGTTGTCTAAACAAAATCCCACTGGGCTTTGGATGTGAACCCCAGTCTCCGGTGTGAAGGTTCTGACCATCCACCTTGATTATGACCTTTGTAGGTTCTAAATCTGTATTAATTGTGAGACATGATTTTTTGGTCTTTAAATGAAAAAGTTATAGTAGTTTTTGTCAGTTTATAGTCATTTGATTTATGTTTGCTTGAGTCAACAAAGACACTTTATTCCAGTTTTTGTCACTGAAATTTCATTCTCAATTTTGTCCTGCATTTTAAAATGTTATATTTGCTAAGCATGAGGCTACAGTAGTCAATATCTTTATTATGTACAGTTGTTATGGTTACAGGTGTTGTTGACATCCATCATGAGATTAGTGGAAAAGGCAGCTGATTCAATTATTATTTCCTGACTCTGACCATTTGAACAGAAACGCTCTCTTGTTGTCACATTATGGATCAGTTTTTATTCGTAGATGAAAAATATTATGCGTTTCATCGTAGTTATTTTTTCAAAAGGTTACAGGTTTTCATTTCATCTAAAAAAAAGGGTTGTCAAAAAATATTTTTCATTGCAATATTTGTTGAGAAAATGAACACAGCCATGAATATAGCACTATGTTCACTCAGAAAACCAATGCCTGTGAACATAATTTAGACAGGAGTTATATCATAAAGATATAAAGTTAACGTGTAGGAGACAGAGTCGATAGGACATTTGGTCAGGATGAGCAACTCTGACTGAAAACCCTGAGGTGCAGCCCAAGAATGAGTTAAAAATCAACCCATTACCTTGTTTCTCTAGAAACAAGGTAATGGGCGTGGAAAAGAAACGAAACCAGACCAACACTCTTTGATGACTTAAAAAAAGATATACACATCTAACCAAAATGTCTAAGTAATAGGTTTTTTCAATGAAGACATTTTGACGTGTCACAGAAGATGTAACTAATGAAGTGAATGATGAGTTATTTCTGTTTATGTACATCATTACAGGGTTCTGGTGTTGTTCATGCTGCCTAACTGTCAGTCTGTCACAGCTTACTGGGACATCTGGTGTGAGACAGGCCAAATGGGCAAAATAAACTATACACATACCTGATGGCAACACTAGAGGTATTATAATTCTGCACACATCAAGTACTGACTGCTTGAAAAAGCTGTCCTCTTTGAGACTCGATTTCATGACATGGTAATGTAACAGGAATCAGCTGTCATTTCAACATCTAAGCAAAGCTGTCACCCTATTGTCTGGCTATGATTGAGTGAGGTATTAACAGTAAATCAGAGTGTGTGTTCTTGTGCCGTGAAGGGAGCCGTTCAGTAGCAGGTTTATCTGAGTCTGTCTACAAGGTTGTCCGCTCCATTCAAAATGGCCCAAGCATGCCACTGGCAGTCGTGGGCCAGGTTGCAGTGATGAAACATACACTCTTACATGCTTCAGAACTGATATATAACCATGCTTCAAAGTCTTAGTGTTTTATCTGGTGGAGAAAATAGGTAGAACTCTTCAAGCTGAAAGGAAACCTTCCTGCTATTACTTGTTGTAGGGTAGAGCTGTAAAAATCGAAGCATATCATATCACAACAGATGCAATTATTTCGGATAAAATCAGGGAATGAACACAAGCTGTTGCTCTTCATGCAATTTGCCGACCCTAGACACATGTGAATGTTGTGACTATTGGTAGGGTCCGCTGGCTGACTATATGTAGGAAACCCTCTGGGGCTTTAGATGTTAAAACATCGATTATTTGTACCCTGAATATTTTATGGAGCTCTTTAGAAATGTGTGATGCAGACAGGTGGTAGTCAGAGGATACCAGGAAATTGGGGAATTTTTCAGCCCCAAAATAGGATGTTAACCACGTGACCCATGTCCCTGGCACTCTTTTACATTCATTATCTCACTACATGTCAAACACAGCCAGAAGCTGCAGCAAAGAAGCCATTAGGCCTTATCTATTATTGAACAGTCATAGGCCTTCTAATGGTTGGAAATCGCTGACACCAGGATTTTTTTTCAAAATCGTATGATTTAAAATCTATCCCAGTATCCCAGCTTCAAAAGAAAATACAAAACACACACACACACACACACACACACACACACACACACACACACACACACACACACACACAGCCTAAGCAGATTTGTTTTCATGAGATTTATATATATTGAGCAGTCATTGGTTTGGCTTAATCTCATCTCCCTGTTGTTCTGTGTTGTGAGTAGCATAGTTAGAGTTGCTTAGCCATGTGACAACTGTCTGCACCCTCTGGATATTTCTATTCTATGCATTGTAGTAATGACGTTATTATTTCATGTGGATAAAGATATTGAGAAGACAGAGATGGCTGCCCTTTCGCCAGCAACTAAAGAGGATGTGATGCAGTTTCACAGTCTGCAGTCTGCTCTAATATGCATCTGTGGGTTCACTTCATTAATGTGACAATTCAGAGGAAATGTTTTCGGGCCTCTATAAGCGACCTTATATTTCCCGATCACTTAGGCTGACAAGCAGAGGCACTTTGAGAGAATGTGAGCAGTTACACACTCATCATCGATGAGGCTCACAGTAAAGATGATTGTGTGATGAGTCACAAAAGACCTTCTCAGTAGCACCCACAAGTTGGAAAGGTCATCAGTAGCATTTTTATTTTCTGATGCTTGTCATATAAATTTAAATGAGTGATTCTGACAGCCCCTTGTGCATGTGGTCAGGCAGGGATAGTTTTCTCATAAAACCTACTCTACACACTGTACATTATCCTACTTTCAATTCTGCTCAAGTCAGTTTTATTAATAAAGCATGAAATCATAACATACATTATCTCAATGTAATCTGCAGTGTAAGGTCAGGACCTTGCAGTACTCGCTGGCATTTGCCCATTTGTCACAGAATTGTAGATGCTCCTGTAGATGTTCAGCTTTTCATGTGTGAGGAGCTCATGTGTTGATCGAAATTATAATTTATATTTGTATGTATATTTGCCACTTATTTTTTGATTTCCTGTTGCCAATTTTGTAGACATTACATAAATGCTTAATATGAGTGAAGTGGCAGTGCAAAATTTTACATATCCTTGTAATTAGTTAATTCAGACTGAGGCTGTTAATTTGTTTTGATTGAGCGTTCAGCCTGTGCAGTGATAGATCTGCCGTGTTATAGTTTAATGTTCTCACTTTTATGTTTGAGAGGATCCATGGTGTTATAGTGAAGGAGAAGAAGCCCATCCCTAGGGTCAAATAACCAGCTTAAATAGAGGGATAGCACCTTGGGTCTGCTGTGTAACTAATGAGAAGGCCGTACTAAAAGCACAGTGAAATGCCTGAGAACAGAGCTGCCTGGTGTAAGGTGAGAGCTAATCAGGGCCCTTCCATGCTCTGACAACCCTGTGTGCCTCCAACAATTACAATGCTAGGGATTAGAGAGTTGTGCAGAAATACACAATATGTCAAACTGCAATCATTAAATGATGGTTCCTCTTGGTTGCCTCTGCCAAAAATCACATGGTGCATTTATATGCAAATGCAGGTAACTTGCAGGACTGCTCCTATAATATTCATCTGTGGTTGAATGGTTATTTTAGATGTCACGGTGCAAGAACTGACAGCATTTGTTTCACTGGTAGAAGACTGTGCACCGATGCAATGATAATCCAAAAACTTGCACATAGCAGAAATGTAGTTTATTTCTCTGCTAAGTAATGTTGTTCTCTGTAAAAGATTCTTCTTAACTATAATTTAAGTAAAGAGTGAAAAATAGTGACATTTCAAGAAATTTGTCTCTATTCTTTCAAGGAATTAGATGAGGAGTTAGATACCATTTTAATGTCTGTAGGGTAAATATTAAACTACAGTGGGCAGTCTGTCAGCTTAAAGACTAGAAACAGGAAAAGGTTAGCTTAGCCCTGTCTAGTGATTACATTAAACATTATACACCTGTCAGCACAGGTTACGTCTTGTTTAATAATAGCAAAAACTGAAGTGTAAAAATGGAAATTTACCATTTGATGGGGAGTTAATTGTCGAACCCTTTCTTTGCTCTAAAAAAAATGAGATATAATGTGTTAATTAGTGAGCTTCAGAGGTAGTGGTTGGCTGATTTCATTACAGTTGTGCTGACGTAGGCTAGATGGTTCCCACTGTTTCCAGGCTTATTGCAAAGATAAGCTAAGTGGCTACTCATGGTAGCTTCATGCTCACTGTAGACACATGAGAGTGGTACAAATCTTCTCATCTAATGCTTGCTGAGAACAGTATTGTTAAAGTGTCATTTCAGCCAAATGAAATATTATGTTTAATGCTTTGAATGGCACTACCAAAATTGCAATTGCCTCCAAAGTATTTTGGTAGTGGCAGTAATTAAAGAGTGTGTGTAAAATGAAAGAACTGACTCTTGAAACACAAAGTTGAAGGCTTTACAGTACAACTTGAATCCCAAGACAATCTACAGTATGATAACATGGTTTTCATTCTGATTCCAGTCAACTGCTTTGACTCCATTTGACCACCATTTGGTTTAGCCTCATTCATTAATGAGAGGACCTACAGATCAATTATTATCGACTGAAGGCTTCCATTGTTGGCTTGTTAGACATTACTGTTGTTCCATTATCCCTTAATTATTTTGAAGGCAGAGCAAAGCTGCCGTGGCTCCCTCTCTAGTATAGTACAAAATCAGACAAGCAGAGGTACTAATCATTTCATTTCTAAAACACGTGGCCCTGGGTGTTACCGCCTTATCGTTGTTTTGTAATGGATTCCTTAACAAACAACAATGAGCTATTTTCAAGGCAACAAATGGTTGCTTAATGGCATGGGAGGGGAAAGGTACAGTCTTAAAATTTTCCACCTGTGGAGGGAACGAAATCAGGATACATGGAAAAGCAGGCGGAAATGCAATGGACCATAAACAGCCAATGTTTCCATTCGGAACTTTGACTAAATATTTACTAAAGTAATGTGAAGTTGGCATAGTGCTTGCATTCGAGCCCTTGAACATCTTCTAATGAGAAATACTACTGTTTTATGCAGTAGATGGCTTGGAGAAAGTGTGATAATTTAAGAATCAGAAAATACACAAGCCTAGTAACCACTGGACTGGCTTGCTTCTCCTGTGCGTGCTCTCTTTTTGTGAGGGCATCATGAGTTCTTTGTCACACTGACAAAAGGACAGTTCTTTCTTCCAAGATGTGTAATGTTAGTATCCCACAGTTAACGGACGGTAGGAGGTTATACTGTTGCTGTGGCCTCCATAGAGGTTAAGTATTCCTGGAGCCCTGAGGTGACCTGATTTCCTCATCTCATATTATTCAGCACTGGCTAGCTCTTGTTATCAAAATCTCCACGTTCCCTGGAATCGCTGAGAAGGTATCAAATAGTGTCTGCACTTTCAAGATGCCTGAGCACATAACACACAATAGCTTGATCTCTCTTTCACATCTGTTCTTCTTTCTCTGTGGTAAGTTCACTTAAACTGCTTTAAGATATTACCACAGCACATAACTTTAATCGGCTGCTTCAGGATTTCAGGATTTCCTATGTAGTTATTTCTGATAACTGTATGTATAGATTTAAAAGTATTGTTTACTTGTCTTCTTTTAACTGACACTGCACTAATTCCCACAAATAATTTGACAATTTGTAGTCAGTCAGGTGTTATTTCAGTCTACTATGAATCACAGCATCTACGAAACCTTTTTAAATTAGGCTTTATTTTGATCAATCACAGCTCTAGACAAAAATTAAAGTCTAATCAAAATTAAAAATATATTTCACCCCGCAAATATAAATAGGTAAGATCTTGTTCACTTCTCTGTAGAGAAAAATGATAGAATTATGGACATATTCTATTCCTTTGAGGTGATGGCAGATATGTCCAAGAGTCAGAGCTGGAAGATTGAAGGTGTAAGATGGAGGGAGAGGGCGCTGGTCCTTCCTGTCACAGATAAGACAGCCAAGAGTGATGGGCCAAATGGCAGGAGAAGAGAAAATGGCAAATTATCTGATATACTAGAGGCTTTGAGTTCGGTGTGAATGCCAGCAAGGAATAAACAAAATACTTCTACCTTTCTGGCCCACTGGATGGATGGCTAATGCTTTAACCTTTATTTTTTTGTCACAGTTGGAAGTGGCTGTTCCCTTTTGTGCTATAATATTTTCAGCACATGGAACATGACTGATTCCTGCTGTAAACTGAGTTCAAACAACAGTACATGGAGCAATGAAGGAAGTCATTGTATTTCACTTATTTGACTGACACATCAATTATGATGGCTTTTTCTCTGAGTACTTAATGTATACAGGGGATTGCAGCTTTGTCAGCTTGAGGCTTTCAACATGCCCCTAGATTATTTAGATCTCTTGCAATATGCAAAATATATTATTCTATATCAATACTGTTGAAAATGAATAGATATGATAATTTTCTGATGTACAGAATCAGTCAGGTATTCTTCTTCCATTTTTCTTTAAACATGGACAGATAATGAGTGAACAAATACATGCTCAAACATGGGTGTTCTCGTATATACCCTGTTTAGTTGTCTGAGTTCCTCAGTAATGTCCCTGTCAGCTCAAGGAATCTGTCTGTGACCTATCAGCATTTCTCTTTTTTATCAGTCACTGTTTACCATCAATGTAGACCAGACGTCACCTATATTTTTGCTGCTTGTCATTTCTGTGGCAGACTTCTATTAGCTTGTCCGGGGCTTTATAAACAAACCAAACTCAAAACACATGAACCTCTGATCTAAAGTCATCATTATCAGTTCAAACATGAAAGACACCAATTAATGTAGAAAATGTCTCTGAGTATAAAGAATAAATAAAAAGGAATGAAATGTCAGAGTGGTGAGCCATGTTTCTTTGGAGCTGCATTAGTGAATATGGTAGTATTTGATAACATGTCTGTACTGATGTTTAGTCTTTTTCCTTTTTTAGTTTAACACAACAGTGCAGAGAGCCAGAATAACCCCTGCCCTACCTGTCCTTGAAAGTCAAAATAACAGATGAAATTTACTTTCAAAGGTATGTGTTTGCGATGTAAAAGTGTGATACTTACCAGTACAAAAGACAGCTTAAAAATTGTCTAAAAAAGAAAAACTGAATAACTGAACAAAATTAATGCAACACAGCACTACCCTTTGCTTTAACTACAAAAATTACAGTGCAACAAGAGATACTTAACAGCTTGGTAACAATTTTCTAAAATCAAGAAATAGAATAGTACATACTGTAAGTGTTAAATGCTGATGCATTGAGAACAATTCTCTTTTGTAGAAATAAGTATGGCTATCAGCATTCAGCTGAAAACCACCATCACCTGCAATTTACTTCAATCTGAATTCCAGAAAAAGAAAAAAAAAAAAAGCTTTCATTTGTTGCAGTGGAAAAATTGTGTAAAGGGGGGAAAAATATCAAATGCAAAATGATGACTGCTCAAGTGGAATAGATGTGAGATGTGTAAATCCCCTATTATTTTCTATTACGCAGATGTCTCCCTCGCTGCTGTGTGTCCACCCAGCGTGTCCAGCCCCACTCCCACTGAGCTCCAGGTAGAGCATCCGAAGCCTATTCAGAGAGAATAACTCTCGATCAGGGTGGTTGCAGCGCGACTTTACAACAATTCTGATTGTTAGTATCAGGGGAGCAACTTGACGAGCTGCGTTCGTGCTGCTGTCCTCGGGTCCACTGGTAGACCCTCAGAAATCCGAACACTATTTAATTCATGAGCTATTGCTGGAGGGATTACTTGTAATTAATCAACAATAATAAACAGGCAGGTACAATTTAGTGGTAAAATTAAGTGTTCTCTGGCTCACAGAGCCTTTCCTACAGTGCCTTGCTTTTCCAATATGCACACAAGCTAGTAATCCTAACCTGGCTTTCCTTAGCATATTGTGTTTTATAATGTGTCATCATAATGTGTCAGTATAGCTTATAAACATGATTTTGAACTGAAATCTTGTTTTAAGTTGACTGAATTCAGCACATGGCAACTTCTTCTCCAGTATAAAGGATGATACATTTTATCACTCAGTGCAACTCATAAGGAAATTGGTCAGAGCGGAGACCGATCTTTGCATCCTGAGTTCTGAGTGTGGTTATATTAAGGCAATAAAGCCACTTAGGCCAGGAGAAAAACATGGTGATTTTTGTTGAATGTTCATGAAGTAAACAGATCTTATTTAAGTCACTATTGAGGTTTCAGTATTAAACTGATAGTTTGACATTTCGGGTATCCACTTTTTTGCTTTCTTGTAGCTTGCCTGCTGTGTCCTAAGGTCACAAATTCCACCTCTAAATCTCACTAATCAACACATTAATTTTTTTCTAAATTATGCACAAAAAAATGAAGTGTAAAATCAACACATTGCGGTTTTATTGTGCGTTATGTGCTGGGCTATTTCTTGGCTCTGTTAGCTTGCAAAGCAACCTCACAGTGACAACAAAAATCCTGGAAGTTACTGCACTCTGCCAACAAATAGTCTGGCCTATAAACCTTTATGTGTCATTTTAACACTTTTACATTTACATTTTTGTACTGATTTTGTACTGAATTATGCTAAGCTAAGTTAACCAGCTGCTGGAGGTAGCTTCATATTTACTGCATAGGCATGATGGTAGTAACAGTTTCCTCCCCTGACTTATGGCAAGTAAACGAATAAATGTATTTTACAAAGTTGAAAACATTGCTCTAAACAAAGACCATGATCTTGTGAGTCACACAAGTGCCTAAAAATAACCATTAAAAAGCCCAATCACATCTCAGTTTCGATGAACAGATGTTGTATTTCAAGAGTGGCTGTTAAATGTAAAAACATCTGCTGTCAATGAGTGTTTTGCAGACATATTTAGGATGTACATTTTCTATTTAAAATTCAAATAGAATAGAGCCTCAATTAATTAGTTGCACCACTTCTTTTCTTACAGCGACAAGTCAAAATATCTGTGTTGATAAAGTCCATACAGGTTGTGTTGGTATTATGTGGCAGTATATATATAAGATCAATATTTCTAAATCAGGTTGAAAATTGGCAGAGTAACAGTCAGACATTTTCATTCGGTTTGTTTCCAGCTTTGACCTGGTTAGGGACATTAAAGTGCAGACCATATCAACTTGCTCATGCATCCATCTGTTTGAGAACATGAAAGGGGTGGGTGTAACAAGCTACAAAGAGGAAATTGTGGTTGGCCAGGTTGTTTACCTCAGTGAACATGAGATTGAGGCACTAAATTGAAAGACAGGATTATAGAGAAAATCCGGATAGAGATCGGAGTATACCCACTTCAGAAAGGGCTTGGTCAAAAAACCCAGCCCCTTTCTCATCTCAGTAAAATTATACCTTTTTCTCACCGTCTATCCTTCTCCTTTCTCACAATAGCTTCTGTTCTTGGGATGATTCAAAGTACAGCAAGTGTATCCTATAGTCATACACTGCTGAATCACATTCAGCACCTTCCTCTCAGAAGCTGGATTTTCACCTGCTGAATCTTCTCCTAGGACTCTTTAGAATATTTCTTTGAATCTGTGCTGAGATTATGAGGCTGTGCTGATTCTAGCTGTAGATTAAGGCTGGAAATTCTCAGGTGCAGCTGAGATAAATCTAGACCAGGTGACTAAAGCAAAAATCTGTCTCTTCTGGGAGTTGAAGCAGCCAGGTTATCAGATCCTGGAAGCTATGATCAGGAGATAAAACCACAGACAGCGTGAAGTGTAGTCCTTTCCCCTGCTACCCAGATACACCAAGGTTATCTTTCGGAATCGTAAAGAGCCACTGTGGTGGGAACCAACCTACGGGAGTCAGTCGTAGATATG
The DNA here is from genome assembly GCA_016859345.1 of Istiophorus platypterus. Lineage (NCBI taxonomy): Eukaryota > Metazoa > Chordata > Actinopteri > Istiophoriformes > Istiophoridae > Istiophorus > Istiophorus platypterus. The sequence continues at coordinate 15,813,923 of CM029126.1, forward strand.
GATAGCAGCCACTGGATCAGCGTAAGAGGTTTGAGTCTATGACCAACATGATTTTAACATTCAACATTCAACAACAACCCATGATACACACATGATTCATGAAGCAATAGAATAGCGGGTTGATTGATGGATTATTTCTCGGCACTGAGCGCAAAGATGATAACAGCGTTGGAATTATAAAGGACGACATTGATTTTGACCACTGGCATTGCGATCTGATAACAAGAAGCTAAATCAGTAATTCAACTAATAATTATGATACAATCCTCATGTTATCAGTTCCGTTTAGCAAATCCATTTCAGTAAAGCAAATCTATGTAATGGCTTTTACCTGATTGGACAAGCCATTTATTTATCAGGCACAGTGTATCATGAGTACTATGGGCTGTATAGGTATACAAAGGTTACTGTTATCAACAAAAAAAGGAGGTAGAGAGTTTTCATATGCGTGTTAGAGGCTGAAAAACAGATCAATCATCCTGTGGAACATTTTAATGTCATGCTATAGGAAGGCTTCCCCTTTCTATTACTGCCTATAAATTATTAAACACCATTACACATTTATATGATGGACATATAATTCCATTCTGCATAATTTCTGCCATTAGTTATTAAGCAACATAATAGAGGCTGTATTGTGAAATATTGAAAACGTTGTTCATTCGCTGCAGAGAAAAAGGTAAAAAAGCAGCCCAATAATAGCTTAAGTCTGACCACATAATAAACCAAATGAATGGTCGTGTGTAGCTCTCAGTTATGGATTCATCTTCACTTTGACTGATTAGGTTTAGCGCACGGCTGATGAAAGCCGCAGAACAGGAAATCACAGTAACTCAGACAGAGAAAGGGAAGTGAAGCCTCTGTGTGGATTTCTGTTCTGTTTTCAAAGATCTACATTCGTACCTGCACCACCTTCTCCGGAGGTGGCAAAATCTCTCCCCACATCATTTTATATTGATGAACTAAGGAAGGAAAATAATTTATTTCACCCTGAAAATCCCTGTCAAGATTAAACTTCCTAATCCCCTTTCACTGAATAATTTCACAATCACAGATAAGAGATTATATTCAGTGAAACAGGTTACCCAAAATATCAAACAGAGCGTGGTTTCTCCGAAGTTAAAATAATCCTTTATATCCAACCCAATTTCAAATATCGTTGTCTAATACTCAACATGCAATATTTGAATTTATTTGATGGAGAAAATGTTCAGGGAATCTGCGAGGCATACACAGTTTAAATATTGAGCTGCAAAGGGGAAGGAACTGTATCAGGACTGTATGAGGCCTCACCCCTCTTTCAGTGTGTGAAATATTACTGTACACCTGCATTTTCATATAATATGAAAGGGGGACTGAATGTTTCAGAGCTAGACACGAGCCCTTGGCTTTTCTGTATTTATCATATCTTAGATGTATTTCAGTTGATTTTGAAAGCATTGAAAAATTCCTAAAAATAAGGCTGATGTCTGAGATCATGATTTTAAAATGTGATAATTCTAATTGTGAAGGAATAATTAAAACACTCAGGTGACACTAAAGTAAGGAAAGTGATTTTAGATGGGCTATCTCTGCTTAGGTATCACTTTCCTGTAACCTCCCTCATTTAACGTTTATAAGCACCATAAAAAAATGTAATAAATTGTTTATAACATACTATAATTTCGTTCTACAGAGAAAAAAGGACATTTCTAAGGGTTTATTAACCGATAGTATACGTAAACAATTACAACTGCTCCTAGGAGGATGCCTTTTTTATTATTACAACTGTATTATATCTTATATCATTCATTATCTGTTTACGCACCAACAACCACAGAAGGAGTTGTGGCTACTGAAAATCAACACTTTTATCTTCTTACGACTGTTTTACAGTGTGTTATAAACCGTTGTTAAATGGCTCATAGAAATCTGTTGATTGGGTTGAATGAAACAAAGTTCATTTATTCAGATACAATAGTTATACTTATTATACAACGTTGAGGTAGTAGTACTTTCATGGATTTTTTTCAATTTTGCTGTTTTAATGCATTGCAGTGAAAAATACTGTACATTTTATATCACCACATTTATTTGCCGATAATAGTTACTTAGAGATCAAAGATTATAAATACAGAATGTATGATCAGCTTTTAGAATATGATACATTGTTATGGACTGAATTACACAAAAGTAAGTGAACTTGTAAAAATTAGCTTCATCTCAACCAACTAAAATGTTAAAGTAATGCATCACTAATATAATTATATAACACTGACTACAGGAGCTGCATTATTAATATTACTTTGATACTTTGAGTGCAATTTGTTTATCCTTTGCATTTGTAAAATACTTGATTAATATTATGAACTCAAGTATACTATTATGCACTTTTACCTTTGGTAGTTTTACATTGTTTAATCGGTACTCATACTTTGCTATCTCTATACTGAATTCCTTTTATCTTGAAAATTTAAATGACTCAGTTCAACCCCATGTCAACCCACAAATTGTGTTTGATTTAACAGAAACGTTGTGTTGAGCCTTAATTTGAAGATAAACAGCCAGTTGAGATGCTTGTTCTCAAAAACTTTAGTTTAGCTTTGCATAGTAGGCTATTATTTTACTGGAGTATAAGGTAATTCTAACCTTTCCTTTTTCTTTTTTCTTTTTTACTTTTTGGTTTATAGAAAGCCAACTTACCTTCATTCATCAAAAGAAGATTAAGCCATTGCTTTTTTTTATCTAAAGGAAGAGAGATGACTTGAATGGATTATGCAAAGCTGACATCCTATTCTTCAAGGAGAAGGCTGCTGTGTTGTGTCAAGGCACCAGGGGCGAGATAAAGTTGGATGAAAGTGCCTTTGTATCCTTTTTTTTTTTTAGGTGTTGATATTTAAAAAGGACATGTTCATTATAATATTCGCCCCATGCATGTGGCCTGGGGCTTTTCGTACTATGTTATTCTGTTGGGTTTGGATTACATTTATAAAGCCCCATTCATGACTATCACATGCACTGTAGTTCCGTAATGTGTATGAGCTGGTCCAGGATGCCAGAGCTAGTGCAACACCCAGAATACAAATTGGTAAATCCTGACCCTGGAAACCTTTTTTTGAAGCACTACTCTAACCTTTGTCTCATTTGCCCTATTATGAAAGTTTAAATAAGATTAAATAAGAGTCTTGACTCGAATGTTCCTTATAATACGTAGAATATAAAGTAGAACTAGCTCTACCCTGTAATGCTGGTTCTTTAATTTCATGTCTCCTACGTGATTCATCATCTGGTGACTCCGATTGGAGATGCAGCCTTAACCTCAGTCGTTTAACACGATATCATCGATGTACCCATCAGGTTCATATTCATGACTCCTTTACAGGGTTCTTGGTTAAAAAGAAAGAGTTAGTTGGAAACATTATGAACGCACCTGGCGCTAATGTTAGCTTGATTAATATAATTAATATAATCTGATATAATTTGCTAGCAGCCTTTCAGCTTTCAGAATCGACTGCTGCGGAATAGAAATGAGAGGCAGAATTTTGTCTACCTCCCTCTGAAAATAGATATGAATTTTTATGGTAGATTTTTCCTCTGTTATGATGTGTGAATTGAATTTTGTACAGTGCGAGAATGAAAGCTTGACAGTCTTCGCTATTTTAAATAAGGAAGACGGGGTGTAGCTAATGGTCAGTTGAGGGAAAGTCGCATTTTTGTACGTGCCTCTGTTGGTAACACACTTTTATGGCTCAGTATCTACAGGTGTACCTGCCCCAGTATTAGTGTTGTTTTTTGTCTACTGAGCGATGTCACACTAACATGTTATGAAATAAATCATATCAGACTTTGTCCGGGATAAAATGAAAGCTGATGTTTAGGAATGATTTCTATCCTCGTACCCGACGTTTTCTCAGTCTACCAGCTTTTATAGAGATGGAGACAAAAAGCTGGAAAACTGAGACCCTACTCCTGTATGAAAAGAGCCCATAGGTCTCCTGTGCAAGCAGCTTATTTAGAATCGTAGTACGTTTTATGGCAACTTCACATGGTCACAGTAATTATGATGGGAGCAAAGGATGTCGAGTGACCCTCCAGTCAGTACGGAGTGACAAAGGTCACGGGGCTTCGTCCGGGGCCGGACGAGGTAGAGGATATCTTAGACCCCCAAAAAATTCACCAACGGCGACAGTATCCCACAACCCAAGTCTATGAGGCACAAAATGCAAATAACAAGGCAGTTCCTGAACTCCTGTGCTACCACACTCCCAGTGTAAGGAAACAGATTAATTAATGGATCTACATTCCCCGAAACCTCATTAGTGTGAACGCCTCCCATAATGACACCGACATCAGACTGTACATAGCACAAACATACCAAAATAGAAGTGCTGGCAAACAGGTGATAGGAGGGGCCGAGAAGCTGCATGAGCAGGAGTGTGTGATGTTGAGAGGGAGCAGGCAGAGGAGTCGTTCTGAGCTCTCTCTACAATCCCCCAGCCTATTCCCCTGACATTAAACTCCCAAGATTCCTCCGCTCTTTATGTGAAAGATGTTGCCTCTTTGAAAGATCAACAGAATAGGCCCTTGATGACATTAATAAGGACTCTGCAGCTGCAGAGCAGACATAACAGCAGGAGGAGGAAAGGAAGCCAATTTCTCTCCTGATGTGTGCGTTGCCACAGCGCCCCGGGTGGTCGATCTGTGAGCGCCGTTACTGCCTGTTATGTGGGTGTTGCAGGGGAACAATTGGGAAACAGCCACTAATATATGACTCTACAACCATCTCGAACACACTCAAAGAAAAAAAAACAAAACAAAAAAAAAAAAACATGACTGGTGAGGAGAAAGTTGCTTTTCCATTAGGTACGATGCAATTAAAGAAAAAAGACAAATCTGTTGTCTTTCTTTCTGAGGATTAAGTTGGTGGGAGATTTTATGAACAAACCAACATCAAATGGCATCACAAATGCTCTGTTGCCGACCCTAATGCTGAAATGGCTGAATGAATGTTATTAAAACACATTAGAAAGAATACCAGTGATTGCGGGATTCAATATATGAGCCATTTATAGGTTAAATTTCCATCTCCGCAGGCTGCAAGCGTCCAGCCCCAGCTCCCCATCTTCAGACAGAGAAAAATAACAATGCCAGTATGTTCTCACACAAATAAAGTGCATCTGTTTGGCTCCTCATTGCCATGCAGCTGTCAGGTTCTTGGAGAGCCGATGATAGATCTGTTGACTTCCAAATGAGTTTCACGATAGCAAACTTAATTTTCAAGTAAAATCTAGTGCACATTTGTAGAGGATCATGGCAATTATAATGGTCCATGTGCTGTCAGACCAGTCTAACACGGTTGAGGCACGAGAAACTCCCTCTATCTCCCGATCTATTATGAAACATGAGCAACTTCACATGATGTTAAATTAACAGTGACTGAATCTGATTCTACCTTGCATATTGAAGCGAAGAGGTGTGGAGCAGGAGCAGATATATGAAAGCTACTTTTCAGGCAGTTTTCGTTCTTCCACTATGGTTCTTTAATAAATCCATCCTTGGCTTTGAATATTGCGAGCGAGAAACGACCCACTGGGCTGCAAGAGAGACACACTGTGTTATTGTAAATGCACAAACCCGGCAGCTCCATTGAACTGCCGTCCCCTGCAGGACTGTGCTGTCTGCTACAGATGGGTTCAATATCTGTTCAAACCAAAGCGGGCTGGCTACACCCTAGCCATAATGGGCCTTATCTGACAGAAGGATTAGTGTTCAGCAGAGCAAAAACACCATTTAGCCATGGTCAGCTGGGAGGGCACTAGAAACCCCTCTGTGATGCATTGGCTTTGTGATCCCTTAGCAAATGAAAGGAAACAGGGGAGCTCTGACTTTGCCTCATTACTGCAGCATGCATTTATTGGAATTAAGGAGGAGCAGGGTGTGCACAAGTAACCAGCAAGGCTAAGAAAATGTGAAATGATGAAAACAGGGGAGGTCGTTGGGTCAGGTTAACTAGCTTCACTTGCATAAAGATTAGAATTATTAGGCCACAAGAAATCACATAAATCTAGGAAGTTACCATTAAAATAAACCTTATGCCCAGTAGCAATATCTGGGAAAGAAAATGCATTTTAGCTATGCTCCCTTTGTGGACAGGCATATTGAACAACAGCTTATCTTTTGTTCCACTTCAAAGGATCAGGTGCCATTAACCATCATCTTGGGGTAATTTGGTGGAATATTTGAAAATGCCACAGTACGACTTTTAAGTGTTTAAATGTCTTTTCTTGTTTGATCAGACTCATCCACCCGCTGTGTGGAGAAAAAAATAAAAGCCTGGAGTTTACCTCATCCGGCTGAGTGGTGGGAATGATTTCTCCCCAAACGTTAGCTCTAATTAGAAAGTAAAGGGAATAAAACAGTAAAACATTATTCCCCCGGAAATCATATTCAGACGCGCATATTGTTATGCTCAAAGTAGAGTATGACAGAGTATGTGAACTGATATAAAAATAATTACAAAGAGTATCCCTTTCATCTTGTGATTGTTTCTATGGTACAAATTAACTTAAGGCATCTGAAATGAACGAAAAGCCTCAGCAGGGTCCCCGTCAATCAAAGGACTGTCTGTCACAACCACTGTGTAGTATCCCTCAGCTCTACTGGCTTGGAACTGACAACTTGGTGTTGCAGCTGGAGCTTCTTTGACCTCAGTGTTGGTCTGTTCTGTCTTTAGACTGAGCAGCAGTGATTCATCTGCATGTTGCCCTTTGCCTTTATTCTAGGAGAAAATCTGCATGGTCTGCCGAGCTGTGAAGATAAAAAGCGCTATGTTTTTCAAAAAGAAAACAATTTTACAGCACAGCAATAATGGTTTCGCTCTGGGGCTCCTCCTGTACAATAGGAAAATACATAATTCTTCTGTTCATGGATTATTATTATCATTGTTCAGTAATACATAGGCATTGTACAAACTAACACTAATGCATTTAAATTCACTTCAAGTTTATGTTTCTCTTAGCTAAGATTTACTTCAAACTAAAAAATCTTTACCACATGTAAGACAGTGTTTTTATTGATTTTCTTTTCTATCTGAATGGAAAGCTGGCTTAGTTGCACTGGATCATGTCTTTAGAATCAATGAATGGCGATTAACTTTGTCTCATCATTCCCCTTAAGCTAGGATAACTGTTTTCTTTGTTATAAGGCCTGTCTCTTTTCAGCAAGCAACAATGGTTACAACCAGGTTGGAGTGAATGAAAAATTATTAGATTTCATCTCAAACTCATTGTATTTGTTCTTTATGTATCAGAGCAATGACACAAGGCTCATTTGGGGTCTTTTCGTTTCTTTTTTCTTTTTGGTTTTACGAGCTGTAGAAATAGTCTGAAGATGTTTTCTCAGATCTGACACAGAACACTACACTGCTTGTACAAATCATCATTCCTGTGGACTGTGTTGCTCAAACGAGGGAAGTTAATCAGTTTGTGCAGAGTGATGTATTACACAGGGGTGTTGTCCTAGCACCTGCAATTGATCAGCCCAGCCTATGCAAATGCAATGTGGTTAAGCTCTGTTAAGTCAGCAGCGAAGGTATCGTTGTGTGCGTGAGCTTTGAGATCTCTTCTGTGCTACATCCCTGTGAACATTGTTGTTTTTTAATTTTGTAATTTTTTTCATTCTCTTTTCCCACGTGTGTCCCTGTTCATACCATTCTATCTTCCTGATATTTATATTGTTTATATCTGACTCAGATGAGGTTTGCTGTTTTATTGCTCCGATACAATGAGTGGCAACTCTAGCAGGTTAGTATTGATTTAGCAGGCTTGATGAATCAATCATCTGCTTCCTGCAGGTACATACAATACATACTGAGCGAAAATACGGATCTCTTTTTCGCTCCGTCTCCCACTGAGTTCCTACTTCACTGATATCATCTGAGCCTCTCTAGAGTTATCCATTATCTTCTACTATCCGTAGAAGCTTGTCACACACAATGCATGCTGTGCTCCTAACCCAGCTGCTACCATCAGAGTCAAATCAAAAGCTACAGTCGATTTACCATATCTCACATTTAGCACTGTTAAGATGTGGGTCTTTGTATATACTGTGGCAAAATATGCTTCCTATAGTGTCACAGACGGTACATTGAGCTACACTTGCTTTCTTTCTCCCTGGAGGTAGAGTGTTATGTTGTTGATGCAGCTCTACATGCAGTTGAGTGGAATGTGTGTTTCCTCAGACTGATTTTCGCTGCACAGGTTCAGTAATTGTTCCGAGCTATGGCAAAGAAAAATTTAAATGAATACTGACATTCAGCAAGGAAGAAGGCAAAAACATCTCTGAAATGCAGTTTTCCTCGACAGCAGATAATATGATAACGCTCACCAAAGAGGCTCACCAGGACTGCGACTACTTCAAGCCTTTGACTGTACAGTATTTGCCTTCTGAAGTGCCTGGCACAAACAATTACAGAAATGTTTTCGTTGTCCCCGGGTCGGACAAAAATTTCTAAAAGGTGTTTTATCATTGCAGTCCGTCCCCCTGGGCTCAAATGTCCCCTGTGAAACAGCAGCCATGTTGTTCACACCGTGGAATTCATCGAATTAAATCAGCAGGGACAGGGAGCTCTTAGCTGAATTATTTACATGAGAAACCATTTACAGGCACTCCAAAGGGAAACACCAGTCTTAGAAGGGAAGTCTCAGCAGTAAAAGATAAATAAATTGATAATTCACATACAGCATAGTAAACATACATTTTAGCCTTGGTTCTTGGTTGGCTTTCAATATTAGAAAATAAATCCTTTAAGTATATTACAAAGTACTGTAAGGCTGCAATTACAGGAGCATAATCAAAAACAGAATCACTTCAACCTGCGGGTCTGTATTTTTTTTCAGTCATTAGGTGCCAGTCACTAGAGTACATGCCCCTATCTAAAAGTTTTAACCCTTACACTTGTGCAGAGGTCTGACATGGCACAGCAGATGGTGCAGCTGCTGGAGCGCTTTACCTCTCAGTACAAGAAGAGGAAGAAGAAACTGCACCCAGATTGAAGCACATATGGGTGAGGAACAGTGTTCAACAAGAGCTCATTACTTTAATCAATCACATCAGCCAATGACAAATGTCGCCTCCATTAAAAAGAGACCCTGTTCCCAGGTACTTGCAGAAAGGAAATCAGGGTTAGCTCTGACAATGGACGAATCACAGGAGAATAATGAATTTCAGGTATACGGGAACGTACGACTGAGTTTACTACTATTATTTATCAGTGCTCTGTATGTGTATTTTACCTCAAGGACCACTAATCCCTTTTTTAAAAAAAGGAAAAGAACAACTCAAGTGAAACTTCAGAGAGCCCTGCAGCTGCGGCAAAGCTATTTTTTCATTACATCCGTCTTCACAGAACATGTTAAGGGAGCTAGCTATTTATTCTTATTATTTATTTTGTGTGGGAGGTTTGGAAATGCAGCAAACTGTCACATGGATTTTGACTTGCCAGGAATCTAGGAGTCAGCGTGGTCTTCATAGCTTTTCCACTTTGCCACTTGTTCCCTCATTCACAGCTACAGAAAAAGACAGTGGTCAGGGGTTAATGGCTCCTTGATGTTTAATAATGTAAAGTGTTTCTTATCACATGGGAAGAATAAAAATAAAGGAGGAGTTAAAAAAAATCTAATTGCATTTTATCACCATCAATTATAACATTGTAAAATTAAAGGTGCCCTGTGGAGTTTTCTTCTAAACAAACAGAACTTCTGTTTACATTTAGTGTTTCTCATCAAAAAACATTTTGTGCATCTTTTAGGTCAAACAAACATATTTAATGCATTTGCTTCCTTTTTTTTTCTTTTGCAATATCTTAATCATGCTTTCTTTACACATGTTTAATTTCCATTTATTTGCTAGCAGTCTTCTTCATCACTGCCTTTGTTGGCCGACTGCTATACCACTTGGCATGTTAATTACACCATCTGTCAGTCAGCAGGATAGTGTGAAACCCATGGCAAGATGTCAACTGCACCACCCGTATGCTTCATGGACATGGACACAGTACAAACAAAACGAGGGCCGATTCATATGAACATTCCTTCATTAGATACCTTTATTTCAATAGGTTAAACATATTTTTGGGGCATGATCAAGAGATGAAATGAAAAATATCAACAAATATATTCAGTTGCTTGGTAACAAAACATAACATGCACGTCCTATGATTTCCAACTTCTCAGTTCCAACTACAAAAAAATAAAACAAAGCAAAATCCCATAGACTGGTTATATAGCTGACTGATCTAGACTAGTGAAACACATGTGAGCATAATTGTTTGCATTTCATCTTAGGACACAAGTTTGCTAAAGTGTCACTTCTAACTTAGTATGATGCTGAGATACAGATATTTCTCTCTAATACAGAAAGAAGATTACCGCAATTCTGTCTCTACTGGGTTCCCTAGCTATCTATCCAGATTTTTAGAGGATGACATCATGCTTGTGTGCTCAGTTGATCCACTGTTATGTGATGGATGGGTTAAGTTGACCGGGGCTGTTTTTATTTATTCGGCGGCAGTAACACCTCGTCTGTTTCAAGTTATTTAGGCTGTTTCATTGTCCGATGTCCCACCCAGGCTTCCCCTTTATAAAGCACTGCTATGACATTACTATTGTAGTATGAAATTTGCATACAGACATAATGAATGCCTGTTTGACTGTTGTCTGGCATGTTACTAGTGCAAAATAGGCAAATCAACATACTCCGTATCTATCTATTTATCTATCTGTAAACTTTTTGCACTGGCAAACACAGGAATAGGGAGTTTGAATTTGTAGTTTTCAATACGCACTGTAAACAAGCATAATCTGCTCACAGAAAGGAGTGGATGGATAGTACACTGTACCTCACATGGCAACAGACGATATCGTGAAGCGATATCAACCAGAACAAGCTGTGAAGAGGGTCTAGCACCTTGTCAGGGTGCTATTCACACTCACAGTGGAACAATATGTTAGGAATAATGTCAGTGGCTTCCTGTGTTTTGAGCCACCAATGAAAATATCGGGCATCAAGAAAAATTTTCACTGACAAGAAAAGACAAGAACTGATATTAAACTGTTATGATCCAATTATTGTGCTTGTCAAATATGATTTCTTTTATGAAACCTTACAGTTGGACCTTTTGAAAAAGTTCTTAATATTTCTTATGTCTAGACTCAGTGGTTTTGAGCAAACAAACAGTTCATTGCATCCAAGTTGATGTATTGGTAATTCTGCTCTCATTTACAAGGCAATTAGAGGTCTGCACAAGTAATCATCACTTCATTTGCAGAGCAGGGCATGCTTGAACAAATTATTGATAAACTGTATTTCAGCAAAATTAAATTCCAGGCAGGCAAGACTTTTAAGGGGGAGTTTTCCCTGGGGATGGTCTGCATGTAATGTCCTTGGCAGTCAAATGTGTATTAGCGATTCACAAAGAAAACACATAGTGTATTGCTGTAGTACCCTGCTAATCTTTTGGCTCTGATTGTTGGTCCTCCTTGTTTGGCTTTATTTAAATTCCATCAAAATTGTATGGTTTCATACAATAAATATAGTATATATCCTCAGGAGAATACAAGAAGAAAAAGAGGAAAATAAGTCACGCTGTCCCCAAGCACAGCTTTGTACTGCAATGTACCCCAAAACCTAAAGCTCAACTTTAAGCAGATGTTGCACAGCACCAGAACTTGATGACCAAAGTCTCAAAGACTGCACTTCATTAATGTTGTTAGTTTGATCCACTTCTCTAAGGGGGAAAAAGATTGCACAGCATTGATTAGCAGTAATTAATATTGATTCGGATTAATCTAGTGGAACAAGGCTAACATGTGAAAGTTTAGTGATGTTGAAAAGATTTCTGAAATACCTGCAGTGACTCCTATATGTAAGGATCAGCATTGCAGCCGTTCCAGCAGTGGGATGGTGACCAGTGAGCGCAATGAGGACCTGCTAGAAGGGTTTTTCTATAATAACTTCAAAAGTTAGAGAAGGTACAGTATCCTTTGAGTTGTAATCCTAATCTAATATAAAAGTAATTAAAGGATAATACAATACGGATCAGGCCTTTTCTGTTCACACCCCACTCCTCAGAAAGTATGAAGGATTTAAAATGCCTGTTCTTTTTTTTTTTTTAATTTAAATTCTTGATATTTTATAGTAGAAATCTTGAAACTTGAAACTTTGTTTCAGCAAGGGCTGCTAAGTTGAATTTTCTTGTACTTATTAAACCCTTTATTGTGCAGGGTGTTGCAGAAAAGTATGAAGATAAATAATAACAAAAAAAGTAATACCAGTGCTGTAGATCCATCTAGGAATGTCTTTCTTACTCTTAACTTTATTCAACTGCAAAATACATCCCTAAAGCAATGGTTACTGCACCCTAAACAATGTGTGTATCCATCCCACCGAGCAAGCAATAAACACACCCTTCTGGGAGACTGTCTGCAGTTATCAATTCAAATATATCCTATTTTTTCACCCACAGAGCCAGCATTGCAGATATAAAAGTTAAGTCAGGGGAAGCAGTAGTGTATGACCAGTCATTACTTATGCCCCAGTAATTTGATTATCCTGACTCTGGGCAGCATGCTGTGCCATGCTCCTGGGGCTGGTAAATATCAAATTAATAATTGCAATTGACAGGCAGTCCGTATGTCAGTGTGTGGAGTTAGGTTGTTGGGCTGATGATCTCTCTGGCTCATTCCTGCACCCCACACTAAAACATCTGTGCAGGCAACAGCCATCAGGCCTAGCAACAGAAAAACTCCTGGGAACCATGTGTTTACTCCTCTTCTTATACATATCTATAGAGAATGTACAATGGCAATACAGATACTTGCTCTCTTTTGCCACTTTCTTTCCCAGATTAGTTCCTCTTGAGAGAAAACGGTCATTCAAATACTGAAAGCATACTGCGAGAAACAATGCAGGAATTTTTTTTTTTTAAACCTTATCAGAATGTAAACAGAGTGTTTGTCGGCTGTACTGTCAGCTATAACTGTTGGCATATGTGGCTGAGTAGCTAATCACCTACAGTATTCGTGTGTAGTATTTCTCCAGTTTAGAAGCTGGTCCCTGATGCTATCAGAGTTTAGGGTGATGGTACCAGCTCCGGCCTGCTCTTTAATGGTTTTAGGGATGTTTAAACAAAAGCAAATCCAACCAAAATTATTCAAGATAGCACTAATCAGTTAGTCCTTATCCAAAAAAACTTTTTACAAGGAATGTTAAAATGAAAACATGATGTTTAAAAGTACAAAAAGAAGTGTGTAACCGAAGCAGCAAATAATGGTTAGTCAGAGTAAACAGTATCTTTTGATAAGAGGACCAGGACTAACTAGCTCCACAGTGCAATGTTGCATATATCTTCTTCATGGATTATATTGGTGAGGATGCTCAATTTTGCAGAGGACATGTAGATTTAGCCTCAGTCTTTTAATAGGATGTTATGCAATGCGCATATTTAAGACACCTTTTGCAAGATTCTCATTTAAAATTGGATTAGAGGGAAATAATAGAAATTCAGCCAGAGGCAACATTTTCAACAAACTCATGGAACTTATGTTAGCTTGATTAGATAGCTAACTATACCTAATAAAATCTGTTGTTATTACAGTTGTTATTTCAACCAGCATAATCAACAGTCGAAGACTGCTAATTATTAAACCCAGCTTTTGTTATCAACTGTAGGAAATGAAGAAGGCATTTATAAATAAATACATTTTTAAAGGGGGGGGGTTGTGGGGTTAAGGTCTTAAATTGGTTAAGGATTTATGGTCCTTTACCCTTTGAAGAGCTTTTAGGAAAAGGAATTTCATTTGTGTGAGTGTAAGGAGAGAACTAGTACTTAATGCAATATGAGGTCATATTTAAGCTATGTTTGTCTCTTGAAGGAAGCACAGTCCACAGTGTTGCAATAACAGTGCTTAAAGACAATGTTGAGCTGGGGGGAATCACTGGGCTGCTAACAGAAGACATCTCAGAAAGAAATCGGATTGGACATTGCCACTTCAGTTTACTGTACAACTTCATTCAGAGGCCTTACAGAAAACCGGTGAACTCACCACAGGATGAGAAAGTAGTGGGAAAAAATAAATGCCAAGAAGAGCTCTCTGATACACATACTTAAACAAACTGACATGCACAGTGTAGGTCTGTTTACTTGATGTGGTGTAGGCAACACTGATTAATCTTATTAACTGTAACTGCAAACTGTAAAATTACAGGAAAAAAGTTTTGTATCTACCTTCATTCTAAAATATATTTAAAGTTTCCAGTGAGAAAAATCTGCTTGGATATTGAATGTTATCTGTGAGGAGAGTGAAGCAAACAGGAGGATGATGGCTCTCAGAGCTGTCTGATTTCCATTTCAGGATATAGCTTCCTCAAGACTGTCAGTGTTGATAGCTGCGGTATGTCAGTAGATATAGAGGGCCGCTGATGTTCATATAAATGATCGGTACCAGAGTGTTTGATGTCCTCATTGTACATGAAAAGAGAGATTGACCATGTTGTCACTATAAATTGTGTTTGTCTGACAGAAAAATCTTTGCCATAAGGGAAGAACACCATTCAGTAACAACAGTATAAATTCAGTATGTAACAACTGCATGTGTCTGAGCTTGTTTGTACCGTAGTCATTTTTGCATTCACACTGAAAAGATACATCGATTGTCAAAGAAGTTTAACATCCTATATTAATTTTTAATGATGTTTCAGCATCAACATCCAAGTTTTTTGTTAATGGTCAGAACTCTGAGCTCTGGACTAACCCTGACTCTCAAAGACTGTGCTTTTACAATATTACTTTCACCTAATCCTATGTACAAATTTAAAAACAAAACATAACAAAAAACAAACTGATTGTTGAGCTGTTCTTAAACTCCAAGTTTGATCCAGAAAATAGCTGTCAGAGCCACCTGCAGGATATAAAAAATCAATTTATTACATAACAGCATGTGCAAATTACTTTAAAACATTGCTTGAAGCAAACTGTTAAAGTAGTCTTCACAAATTAAGAGAAGGTCTTTGGTGTCTGACTGTCATCCCACTCAAACTGGTTTGTCTCAGATATTCTTTTGTAAGTACAGTTTTATCACCAGGTTAGTGAGCCAAGAAACTCGTGGTGTAATTGTGCTCTTATAAGCCACTAGTACGCTACAACGGTAAACTTAATTGGTCATACCTAGATTCAGCCTGGTAAAATCAGATATGTAATGGCTAAGTATAAAAGCTGTTTAATGTCTAGGACCCTGATTGTGTTGTGAATCCTTTTTTCTCTGTATGAAACTAACAACATATTAATTGTATTTGATTCTGATTAGATTCTGGTGGGTGGATGGGCTTGCAGACAAAACTCTGAAACCCTGCTTGTAAATAGCAGGAATAACTTAACTTGTTATTATATGTGTTTTCATAAAATTAAAAAAAAACAACATATTTTATATTTAATATTTTTCTGTGTCTAAATAGTGTGGCATAGTTAAACACCAACATGTGGGCTGTGACATACACAGTAGCAGTAAGAGAGAATATATTTTTAGTTGCATGTGTTAGGGGTGTGGAGCCGTCACTGGATGTAGTTTGAGGGACTGATCTGAAAAATAAAACATTGTTTTTGTGTGTTGTTAATTAGAGTATTTGAAAGAAATCCTACTTTCTTAATTGTATGGTAAACAATGAAAAATTACTAGACCAGTAAACCAGTAAAATTATTTTAACAGAGGAGGGGGAAATAGCAAAAGTAGAATGGAAAATGACACACACAATATTCTGTTGATTTGCTTTTGGGAGCTTAAAAGTTGTAATGGCATGATCTGTCATGCTTTGTGTTAGGGAATCATTTTAATTTAATTCCCTCCTTTGAAATGTGTCACAATTTGATATAAGGCACTCTGCATTTTGTTTGAACATGATTCTCTATATCTCTTGTTATGATATGTTACTCACAGTTGGAAACAAATTACAGTACAGTTACATTTACTGCTTTGGCAGATGCTTTTATCTAAAGCAGCTTACAAGGGAAGGACAACACTAAAGACTTTACTACACAGATCAATAATTAACTAGAGAAACAGAGAATAATCACTAATAGCGTGGTGGATTGAAGTACTATATGATGCACTCATACAATATTTTATGTTAAACAAGTCTGGGATAGACTTAGGTTTGATCTTTGATTTAATGCACATGTTGTATCATTCTTTTGAATCAATAAAAAAGGAATTTGAGTCAAGTTCTTGTGTGTATCTTTCCTCAGAGGAATGTGTGGATGCTAGGAAAGAATGCCTGCCAGCTGCTGACTCTTTTGTGTCTTGTACACATAGTTCCTCTAGATGTACTCATGATAGATATTTAATATAGACAAAGAAAGTGAAACAACTCAGCAACTTGTGTATTCGTCATGGGTGCAAAACAGCATCATTTCCTGGTAGCACCTGTGCATACCAAACTGAGTCCGCTATGAGAAACAATAAAATTAATATCCTAATATTCAAGTTGTTGATTTGCAAATGCTTTGGAGCTGTGCAGCTGCGTGGGTCTGACTTGTTTGTGTAAATAAGAGTTTGATGACTGCAGAAATTACTCCCACACCACAATGCATAAACAGAATCTCAACATCAAGGGGCTGGAAAGTTTGCTCTCATGGTTTTTGTTTGTTCTCTGAGAGGAGATAAAGATGGGTAACTGCTTTTCTGATATGGTGTAACTACAGCATGAAATCCACTAATAAGTCAACAGGCTTGTCATTATTACACTCTCAAGAATTTTCTGAGCCACAAGCCATTGTGTGGTGTGAATGTTACTTGTGGTTGAGGGGGCACTGGCTTTGTCAGTATATTTCTATGTGTATAATCCAAACCACTCAGCCGCCATTGTTGGGTGCTGGAATAACTAGTGTGTGTGTGTATGTGTATGTGTGTGTGTGTGTGTGTGTGTGTGTGTATCTTGTATATATAACAAGTATAAAAAATATGAAATTACAAAATCCTCACAAATTTGGAATGTTGTAATTTGTGCCTACGCCCAACGATGTGCTATGAGTGATGAAGGACCAAATGAAAATACCTCAAGTCTTTCAAATGAAGATTTTCGTCAAACTGAACACTACCCTCTGAACAGGTGGAGACACTTAGAAGTTGATGAAAAAAGATGTCACGCTATAAGTTGACCTAATACTTTTGCCTAAAGCTTGTCGGCGCAGTTACTCTCTCGGCTTCCTTTGCTCTCAAAACACTGTTCTGCCAAAATGATGAAGGAAAAGGTAAACATGTCATCCCTCATGACTGATGCACAGCACTTCTGGAGCTAACACTAGCAAATGTATGTCACTTTTGCATACCATCTGTAAAAGCAGCATCCTTTTTCTCATCACTGTAATGTGGAAAATGCCAGAACGCAGTGGAGACGTGCATCAAGTTCACAAGGTCCATGATTTCATCTGAGCTATAACACCTTTGAAAGAAAGATGACAAACAAACGGAGTCAGGCCGAGACAGTTATTATTTTAGAGGTACATTAAGACGTTTTATCAATTTGTCTGCTCGCAGTCTCAGTCACAATACTCATTATGGCAAAAAGGGCCATCTCCTTCCATCTTATTACGAAAGAAGCATCTTGATATGAAAATGACAATATGGTCATTTAACTTACAGTAAGAGAAATAACCTTGACTGACAGCTTTTTTTTCTTTTTTTTTTTACAGGTTTTTATTGTTACAGATTTATTTTGTTACTACTACAATTTTTTTTTCTGTTGTTATGCTGGTAATGAATATGGTAAAACACAGGTAATATATTTGCCACAAAATCCTCAGGGCTCTGTGGTGGGTAAAATTTCAAGGAGACCTTCAAACGTGATCAAATTACATTGAAGCACTTGGGTGCTCTGCTTTTCCTTTAATTAATTTATATAATAGCAGGCTGTCAATGGACTCATGCTAATATAAATCCACACTTACACAGACCACCTCAGCACTCGACTCCAACTAGTACAAACTGTGATTTTTTTCCCCCGAAACCAAATACAGTGTTCAAAACAAGAACAAAATTTTTCATCATAAAAGGATGTTCCGGTTTGGTCTGATAGACAGACGGCTTATTGACTGTTGCCGCACTACAACGTACCCTCTGACACACTTGTACAATACTGCTGGCAACTTTGTGCACTATTCTTGCTGTCTGGCAGGGGCTAACATGCCCTGTCCGAGTGCAGCCATTGTATCCAATCATTTCCTGCTGTGCAGCTGAAAATTACATCCAACCATGGCAGCCACAAAATCAAACTGTACATCGAGGAATGATGCCCTTCAGTACAATGGCAACAATATGAGTGAGCAGTCTTCCTTCAGCTTTGATTTCAGGGGCATCCAGGGGGTCTATAGCTGAAACCCCTTCAGTCCTCTCATATTTCAAATCCTGCTGTCTGAGCATTGAGCTGCTGTAAGAGCATAGAAATAATATGGTTCCTCATTTCCTCTTCTTATTGTAAATTTAGAGTAAAAAAGTGAAAAAACAGTGGGAGGAGACGAGAGATGAGACATCAAAGCCTCCTGGTTTATTGTTGATGGATTAAACTGGGTTCTTGCTTGAGCCTATGGTTTGAAGCTGTGATTTTCTGTGTTACATAGCGAATTGGTAAGAAACAAACCATCTTCAATATAAAACATCTCCTCAGTCTTTATGTGTTACATCATCAGTATCAGAACAAGCCCCAGTAAAACCACACTATCTCATGGAAGAAAATAGTTACTGAAGTAGTGAGTGGTACTTTGCAAAACACTTCAAATAGTTGACGTACTTAAACACAAATATAGTAGATTACACAATGAGCTGCTCTCTGCACTTGTTTGTGGGCACTTTGCCAATGTTAGGAACTGTGAAAAAAATATATATATATATGTAGAGAGAGAGAACTTTTTCCTATTATTACTTCCGTGCCTGAGATATCAGTGGGTAGGGTGTTGCAGGGTTTTACATAAGTTATGGAGAGATTCAAAATATAATTTTTAAAATGAAAAGAAGTACATCCGCTGTCACCATACCAATAATTTTTATATAGTCTCTTACTGCTCTTCAGCTTGAGCGACATAAAAAAGTCTTGTCTATCCCCCTCTTATTTCTTTTCAACCCTAAGTGCACTTAGTATATCCATACGTACAGTGAACCACCAGCTCAGATAATCTGAGTACTCTAAAAATCATTTCACCTACAGTAAAATTTTACCAAATAACCACAGCGAACAGTGTATCTTTAACAATTTTTGTACCTGAATTAATTGACTTAGTGCATATCTATGCGAGAAGCTTTAGCACTTTAAACTTTGGCACTTTAGCACTTGACTGATGTTTCATTTTCCTGCTGTTTTCTATGTATTTCTCAGATAGACCTGGAGAAACTATCTTAAGCCTATGAATAGACTCAAATCACAGTAAAGTCATGCAAGCATTAGATAGGACCTAAGTGCTGTGCTTTTTAAGCTTGTTCCTCTTTTGCTTGCATCTCTGAAGCAGTTCCTCTATGCCCCTCTCTTATCTTATCACAGGGTTGCATTCAGCATAGCAGCACACAGCAGAGGTCACCTTGGTGCTATAAGAGATGCAAACACACCTCTAGAGAGCCCTGTCATGATGTAGAGATGTGTGCCACTGCAGTCAGGCTGATCAAAACAAGCCTGGGGTGCTAGCTGCGAAGCTGGGATACTAGCTGTTTACTGAGGGAGAATGCAAACACAAGTTAATCGGACTGCCAGAGGAATGAATAAGCCTCATGTTGTAGGTTATATGCTAAATGTAACAAGTCCTCCAAATTACATTTTGCTAACCTCAAATCGGCCAGTCTAAGGTTTCTGGTCTACCAACCCTGTGGTTTTGGTTTGGGCGACTGAAGAATCTCAATTAATGTCACGGAATGATTGAGTTCATTGTTAAAAGAAACCATTGTTTACGGTTGGAGGGAGATGGGATGCGAACACTGGTTGACAAGTTACTTTGACAGTCTCACTGTTCAATGTACTCACCGGCCTTGTTTATAGCGGCAGCAGGTAACTTATTCAACAGGAAAGTCAATACCTGCTCACCACCAAATAACAGTCAAAAAGTCAGCACCTAGCTGGCTAAGATTATCATTTGGTAGCTAAAGGGTAAGATATTTCCTTCAGAGGTTGATGGAGACCAAAAACACAGCAACAGATAGAGTTAATATCGATTCTAATTAATGTTATTTATTTAGGCTGCTCTGTCTCCTCTGGTTGTGAATAAGCAAATGAATGATAACTGGTTCACCACATCAATGTTTTAATACAATCAACTGCAACATTGAAACCAGTTACAGGCTTTAATGTTGTAGCTGCTCAATATATATATACATATATATATATATATGTGAAGGACAGAACATACAAACATTGCTCCACAGTATATAGTCTCTTTAAGCCCTCTCAGCCGTACCAATCACTGAGTAACAACAATGAGATTCAAGAATTTGTTTAATCCTTATAGCATCTTAATTATCAGAATCTATTTAGTTTAGTTGGAGAGTCATTCTTTTTTTCTTTTTTTTTACCAGAGATATATTTCATGTGAATTCATTACTTTTTAGACAGGTCAGCTATTCCTAATATATCTAGGCTTATTCTATTTATTTGCATTTTGACGCTACAGCTAAGAGGGATTAACAGGTATCCAATATAAAAGAGGATCCTAGAACTTTCGGTGTCAGCCCCAGTGACCATATGTTTATCAGAAAATGAAAATATACATTAATCCTTGTCACAAATATGAAATACTTTCCAACAATGATAAGACTGAAAAATCAAGAGTCAGAGTTTTAAAATCATTACATATATAGATAGCAGTTATTGCACCAATCTAACTGGCTTCTCTGTCCAACCACAAAAAATGTTTTCAATCTTTTCTATTCACGACCAAACACCGCTCTCAGCACAATGACGTTACTAAAGCTATTACCACTTGATTTTTGATCGTATCATTCTATTGAATAAACAACCATAATTACTTCTTTTAGCTGTTATTAAGGACTCTGGCCATATCTTATCTTTAATCGCCATTATCAATGTTATCGATGCTTCTGTGTATTCTCCACAAAGAAAGCATTCAGACCAATATTAAGCCTCTGATGAAATGTAGAGACTGGAGAGGAGAAAGAGAATGAGGACAGGTTGATTGGATCTTTTATTGTTCTTTTTTCTTCCAACTAATTAACCAAATAAATCTTGCAGTCAGTTTTGCGCAACTGAAAATTGAAGCTTCTGTGTTTCTATTGATTGCCATGCTCCACATGAGTAAGGATCATTGATCAGCAAACAGAAAAAGAGATGTCATGCACTTCTTGTCCTCTCCAACCATAAAATGAAGACTATTTCTGGGACTGTATTAGGCGCATCTGTTTTGTTTGTATTAACCAGCACTTATTAATGGCACTTGAATATGTCAGCATGTGTACTGATTACCCTTTCATGCTATATTCATTGCAAACTGCTCTTAATTTAATGAGTTATACAGAACTCTTCTGTTCAGGTCCTTGTTAGCAGAAGAAGACACAGAAGAACCCTTTTTTTTTTCTTCACGAGCCTGATAACACTCTCCACGTGCTATTAGAAGTCAATCCTCCATTCCTGGTCAATCCACAGTGTCGATTCCAAAGACAATGATACATGTGTCAGATGCTTCAGCTGCTAATGGGGAAAATTAAGAAAAAGCAAGGTGTCTTGCAAGAGTGTTGCAGGGTTGATTTATGGAGCTCCCCATTCCTCCACAGCTGAGGGGTCTGAACTAAGTGTTCCTGACTGCCTTCCACTTAGGTGAATGAAATGATACAATCTAGAGTGACCAATAACCACAGAGGGCAGTGGAAAATTGTCCCCAAGGTACAGCCACAAAGTGAAAGTGATAATCTACACTTTAATAATGTCTGCTGCTTGTGAACATCAACTATGGCCGTTTCTGTGCTTCCACAGAATATGTTTTGTAACAGTCTCGCTAAGTGACCTTGTCTGAAACAGCGTAGGAGGGCACAAAAAGTAAGTGGAAAAATAGATATAACAATGGTCTTATCTTCACAGGAGTATTAATTCCCTCACTGAATGTTTATAGACAGACTATTACCAGAGAATTGAAGAGCTTTTTGAAAATGCAGCAGAAACAAAATGTGAGTTGTGTATTCATGGAGGAGACATTTGATAATACTGATCAAAATTTGAGTGGGATGAGAACCTTTGAATATTTTAAGCTGACATTTTGGAGCATAAAGTGATCTCAGATTTTATGTCACCCCTCACTAGGCATAAGGTAATTAACACACCGTATTGCTCACTGAAAAACAGACATATAATCTTGGATAGCATCCCAAAAATAAAAACACACACACACACATACACACACAAACACACACACACACAACTCTGTAGACATCTACAAAGGATTTTCTACAGTGTACTCTTATTCAAATTCTCCTATACAAAGTTAAATGACCACACAAAAAATCAGACATCAACACTTTTGGATCTGTACTTTTGGATCTGTACATAATAAAACCAAGACCAACAAAGAAGTCAAGACAACGACCACAAATTCAATATGGATTTTTTTGTAATGAATGAGAAATTAAACTTTAAAATTTAAAGTAATGATTTTGAAATCTCTAATAACCCAAATAGGCTCTGTTCTAGTCCACTGCTCCAAGGAGAGTTTCTGTACAAATCTTTTTGCAAATGTTAAACAAACTTCAAGAAAATCCGCAAAATAAAACACAAATTGGCTAGCAAGCCATAGTTATTCCACAAGCACCTTTCAATTGTAAAAGAAAGAAGCCAACTAAAATCTCAAATAAAATTCCTCTCAATATTTCATCAGTGCTGTCTCACCACGACATCTGTCACCCCAGTGCATAGAGGAGAGGGCTAGACTGGACGCTACTGACACTCATACTCAGCTATGGAGGAGGATGCCAGGATGTGGCAGGTGGCATGATTCAGGAAGGTCTGGTGATATTAAGCATGAGTATACCTCCTTTTCACCTCAGTCACATTAACTAGGCTAACTGATAAAATCATCATCATCGGTTGTAGAAATCCAAGATAACATCAAATAACATGATGTTATCTTATCTTATCACAACACAAGAATTGCAGAACACAAAATCAATACCTTTTAATATTGTCTTCTATTACTGGGCATATATTACCAAGTATGATTTAAGTTTTCTTATACTGCATTGGAGACACTGTGGTGGCTGCCGTACACACTGCAACAAAACCTTCAAGGCCCCTGTCTCCATCAGAAATCATCTTGTCTGTTGCATGAACGGCTGCTGCAGCCACAAGCCCTCAAATTTTGTTTTGTTTCTAACACTGCCTCAATTCTCCTAAGGAACAATATGTATGTCAGTGTACATGAGGATTTGCATCAACCGTTTATGGTATTGTCGTTTATGGAAGTGTTTCGGGCAGAGCATAGGTCTCATACACAATCTTAAAACCAGTTCCTACATGATTAAATGTAGAGTATGTACTCTGCTGCATTTTGATAAAATAAATCCATTGTATGCTGTATAACTGGTCATTGGAAGTAGTTCCTCCCTACCACACCTGTGGATGATTGGACAATCACTGTAAAAAGAAGCTTTTGTGTTGCCCTGATGAGGGCTTGTTTGATCAAATGCAGAATAACAACTATTAAATAAGGCCCTGAACATAGACTGTGTGTGTGTGTGTGTGTGTGTGTGTGTGTGTGTGTGTGTGTGTGTGTGTGTGTGTGTGTGTGAGAGAGAGCGAGAGAGAGAGAGAGAGAGAGAGAGAGAGAGAGAGAGAGAGAGAGAGAGAGAGACAAAGAGACAGAGAAAGACAGACAGAGAGAGACAGAGACAGAGACAGAGAGAGCGCATTTTTGAGGCCAATTATCCTATTTGATATCTAACATTGGCTGTAGCAGAGCAGCCCTTTGTCATTATACATGATATACTGTCTATTATATGATAGCATAATCACAAAGATTGGCAGCAAAGATGCAGAAACTGGACAAAATGAGGCAAGTGCAGTTTTTGTAGTATAATGTAAAGAAATAAATGCTGTTTTATCTCCTGCTTTGCAGAGACAGACTAGAAGACAACGAGAGAGCGTTCCAGCAATTATTGAGTTTGCAGTTTAAATATTATTTTTAATACAGTGTTAACACAAAAGCAGATCTTGAGAGTGGAAGGCCAAGTGTTTTATCAAGATAGAATCTTATGATGAGATGATCAGATTATGTAACTGCCTACCTGCAGTCCTCACACAGCACTCATCATAGAGCACATATAGCACTTGCATGATGTTCATCGTTTAATGCACCTGCTCTGTACCAGCAGTGCAAAAGAGATGTTCAAATGATATGATGTTATGTGTGATTTGGCAATCCACCCACATTTAATGGGGCAGATATGGTGGATGGACATTCAGTAGGTCTTATTCATTGGATTACATTTGTTGAAATGCTTTATTGACATTAGTATTAACACTACATTAACTGCATGTGTGACATTTCTGGATCACTATTAAAGTAGTATGGAAAAAAAAATTGAAAATATACAAATGTATTTTCATTCATTTCACCTTTTTGCAAGTCTGTCCAAATGCAGCCACTCCCTTGACTATTGATATTAAAAGATAATGGACTGAAAAGTCAGAATGCTAAGGTATTGTTTGCAGTCGTTTGCATGAAAAGCCCACCCAACATTTTTTTCCCCCAAGGCAAAAAGCAATCTTTTATCTTTAAAAACTAGGTGTTAAATAATGTCATTAGTTTGATTTCCATTTTGTGTGAGAGCATATAGACGAGGTGTGGTGTACTGAATGTCCCCTACAAATGTGATGTTTGTGTTTACTTGAATAGCAGATTATTGTTTGTTTGTATCATTTTCTAGGCCTGGTACTGAGGGGGCCATGATCATCCTGGCAGCTTTCCATTCATCTGGGCTCCACAGGGAGTTGTTTGATGTTTTCATTAACCTGCGCCCTGCTTGTCTGGAGGCCGCAGGGTGGGTTCTGGACCTTGGCGCTCCATGCCTCTTGCACCTCGCATGCGCCCAGGAGAGTTCAATCACATGCCCTGCATGGGGGCCAAGATGACTGGTGGGGTACAATACAGCCTTGGAGAAGATTAAGCTGTATTTCCCATCTCAGTGTGTGAAGAGGGAACAGTTCAGTTAAATGCAAACACCACTGGTGGATGACAGTTTGAGCTTGAGTTATTTGCATTGAAAAATAAATCTGGACATGTCTGACAGTAAAACATGAGAAGATACTTCTTTGTTGAAATTTGAAATTTGAAATTTGAAATTTGCGATATTTCTACTTTTAAAGCATTTTCTAAATTTTGACATTTGACATTTTCACATCTAACGTTACCAGCTCATTTTTATGGTGCAAAAATGCATCACATACTTACCAGCCTTGACAGCAGGGCTGGTATTGTTTTCACCTTGTGAGTATCTGTTTGTGGTCCTTGACACACCTATTGTAGGGGGGAACTCCACAGAGGTGGTTTTAAGTACTTATGCAGGTGTTTAAATATCTTTCTATATGTGGACAGATTTTGTCACTGCAATGGCGTCACAACTGTAAAAAAATACAGTTATGAAACTTTACAGGTGTGTAGTTCACACCTAAAGAACAAAAACACACCACAAGGGTGCTTACTGAGCCCTTTGTAGTTCACACTGCCGACACATGCTGCTCTGCTAGTCTCAACGGCAACCACGTCATTAAGATCGCAGATGACACCACCGTTGCCGGACTCGTCACCAACAATGAGGAGTCGGCGTAGAGACAGGAGGTGGAGCAGCTGGCAGCCTGGTGCGCAACGCACAATCTTGCCCTCAACACCCACAAGACCAAGGAGATGGTGACAGACTTTAGGGGGGCTGGTCACCAGCACCCTCTCCCACCGACCATGGTTGAGAGGGTACACAGCACCAAGTTCCTGGGGTTCCATCTGACGGACGAGCTGACCTCCAGAGACAACACCATGGCTGTCGTTAAGAAGGCCCGAAAACGCCTTCACTTTCTCCGCAGGCTGAAGAAGGTGGACCTCCCCATCCCAGCCATGACCATGTTCAACAGAACCACCACTGAGAGCATTCTCACATACTGCATCTCATCCCAGTTTGGTCACAGTACAGCTGAAGAGTTACACAATCTCAACAGGATAGTGAGAACTGCATAAAAAAAAATCATTGGTGTCCCACTGACACATCTGCTGGACATCTACACAGTGCGCTGTGTGTGCAGAGCAGACGACATCCTAAAGGACCCCACACATCCCTCTCGTGGCATGTTCACACTCATGCAGTCAGGAAAAAGATACAGAGGCATGAGAACAAGTACCACTCGGCTGTTAAACAGCTTTTTTTTCCCCACAGTAATCAGACTGCTGGACGAGAGAATGTGAACTGCACAAACAGACTCTCAAGCATTGTGGCCTATCGTAACTGTTGTTTTAATCTGTCTTGACCTAGTTTTTAACTTATTATCTGCTTATCAATTGTTGGTGTTTGTATTGAGCACTGAATACTAAGTAGTGGATGTGCGAAACACAATATTGTTTTTACGTGATGCCTAAGAATGACTAATAAACGATCGATTGATCTATCTATCTATCTATCTATCTATCTATCTATCTATCTATCTATCTATCTATCTATCTATCTATCTATCTATCTATCTATCTATCTAAATATCTATCTATCTATCTATCTATCTATCTATCTATCTATCTATCTATCTATCTATCTATCTATCTATCTATCTATCAAATCAAATTGAAGGCCAATTTTTAAATAGGGTGTGGTCCAATCCATTATTACTGAGTGTGCATGCAAGAATGTGGTAACACCCAGTACTCCGTCATCAAGGCATCAACATGTTGACGGGCGTCGGAGTTGGTCTGATCTAATTGCAAGATGATCTCTAGTACAAGTCGTATCAACAAATCAACACTTATTCGTAAATGTTGGAGTGATTTCAATCATTAAGCATGGTCACTATCTACTACTTTCTCATCATAATTGCATCATAAAATAGCTTTTATTCTACTGCAATTTCAAATGCAGTGATAGTGAGCCAAGCTTTCACCGTCATCAATTTGCTGCTTTATTTTTTTCCCACAGAACTGCTTGTGAGTGAAGCCTTGGCTAATGATTGAAATTTCTGTAATGATTGTTGTGAAATGTCATTACTAATGAGAATCAAAGTTTATGGATGTAGCTTGAAGTCTCCCTCCATCAAAAACTAGGGATTGGACCTTGAGTTGAGAATATGTTTTCTCACACAGTATGTGTTATTATTGTGTTTCTCACTCAGTTATTGTCAAGTCTGAAAATTACCAAATTGACATAATTTGAGTGATTTGATATGTGCTTGGAGAGAAGGTCAGCATTACACATTATTCTCAATCTAACAAAAGCCACTCTTGAGTTGCATTGTGGGAAGGTTTGTGTGAAGCGTTTCTTGGCCTGTGCTGCACCAACTTTTACTGTTCTTTTAAAATTGTCAAGTCTTCCAAGTTTACAATAGTACGTTACTAACTCCATGTAGTACCAGGCCTCGCTAGAATATCATCGTGGCTTTATCTTCACATTTTTCTATATTCAGAGGAGCTTATTGTCTACTTTATACCCATATCCATGAACCGGTCATCGACTGCTTATCTACACCCATTTTAGGAGATATACTCCAGGGTGTGACTTTTTGTAATTATATGGTTAATTAACATAATATCTCCATCCATAAGGCCATTTAATCAGGAGCAGGTAGGGTTTAGAAATATCTATTTACAGTCTTTGCTGTGGTTGTATGTGCCGCACAGCAGCTGGTGCACAGGCCTCACATAGAAAATTTTACTTTTTAGTATTTTGACTCTGGAACTGGATTTAATAATTCTCATTCCCCAATCTCCTCAGTGCTAAGCTTGGTGTATTCTTGGAGGAACAGATGAGGCTAGAGCCTAGACAGCAAATCCCAACTCATGCTCTCACTCTGCATAATCTGTATTCACTTAATAAATCTGTTCCTCATGTCCTGGCTGACTGAACTACAGAAGAGTAAAGGTCAAAGATGAGCCAAGAAATAGCTCTAAAAATGGGATGGTTTGCAATGGACAGTTTTTATAATAACTTAATGTTCTCCCTTAGTTCTTCATTCTAAATTAGTGATTTAAAATCTGACAGATTTCTTAGGTTGCTGCATCCCCATGAATTAGAAATGAGGCAGGTGAAAAAAAATGTCACCAAGATCAAGGAATGATAAGTATGAAAATAAGTTTTAAAAAGTATGATTTTTTGTAAATAAACACAGTCACTGGGAACTGCTGCCTAATCAGTGGAGGGAATTGATTAAAAGCAGCTTTTTCTTTTCTCATCTGAGTGGAGGGTTCACTTACTGTTTTCAGCACATTTCCTATGATGCTCTGATTCAAACACCAAATAGCATTATGATGAAAAGAAAAAGTGGGGAATTCTGTTCTTTATTATTTCCTTCCTCTATTATGATTAAGTTTACAGATGTTAAGATCTATAAATGTGCCTCGTTAGAAGCCGGATGCTGACAGAACATACTGTGTTCACATTATTTCATATGAATCTAAGTATGTATGTATCAAAAGTAATTCACATATGATGGAAACATTACTCTAGATAAATATTACAAACATTTTATGTATAAAATGTAATGGTAGTGTACAGACTGAGAAAGTTAGAAGTTAATTTACTAGAATTAAGTAACCTAGATTTTTACCAAATGGTTTGGATTTTACCCTAATATCTAAAGATCAACTGTATAAATGAAAGCACAGGAAAACTATCATTTAAGATAATCTGGTTTAAAATTTTGATAAAGCACAGAATTGTGCTCCCCTAAAAAACAACTCCATTCGGGAATGACATGCACATAGTAGTTGCCTTGGATGAGGGGGCGCTGTGATGACGTGGCCACCCACACCTTCATCATTTTAATCTTAATGAAAGTGTAATGAAATCAACCCTGTGTCCTATGGATTACTTTATATTGCATCTCCAACACGTGCTCCAAATGAACTGACAGGATATATCATTTTTCCATGCCCTTCCTGACCTGATGCACCTACTGGCAGGATAACATCATTTGCGTGTGCTTCTAAAACAATTACATTTCACTGTTGACAACTTAATCCAATTATTAACGTTTGGTTATGTTTAGGCACAGAAACTATGTCGCCAGGTTTAGAGAAACATCTTGGTTTAGGTTCAAATAACTTCTTTATTAAGGTTAGGGGACCTTCATCGTCATGGTTACATTAATAAACACTTGGTTAAAGTGGTCATGCATACAAAAAAACTTTGACTGATGGTCAAAAACGGGAAACAATAGATTTGTCTCCGTGTTACAGTCTGATCTTTTGTCGATCCATGCATCCACCTCTGTCTGCCTCACTTCTGGACTATATTATCAAAGTATGAAAGCATTAAGTGAGGCCACCTTTTCTGTCATTCTTCTCGCAAGGACAAATTTTGTACCAGCCGGTTATTCTAATATAATGTTCCTGACCGGTGGAGGAAGCTGGTGAAGTACATAAAGTACTGGGAAGAATTAAAGTGAGACCCTGTCTCAAGCAACGTTCAACTGTCTGTCGGTCATAGTACCATATGAACTGAAAACAATGGCTCCCTTAAAAGTGAAAAAAATAAAACCAAAATCTATGAGTCTAAAACAGCTGTTGAACTTAATGTGCTAAAATAACAAACACCAGCACACAGTGCACATATTCGCAGAGACTCATAGGAGGTCATATTTCAAATAGATTAGAAAATTAAACTCATGCTTCATAAAACTCTCGGCAATAGCACCCAAATCACTGTTACTGGCCTGAGAGTGGCTTCCTCTCTCCTCTGTGCCTAACTAAGCCTCGGCACATAGATATAATGGGTGTGGGTCACAATCTGTCAGTGTTACCTGACTTCAGGTTAATTCTCTTCTCACCTCCTCTGTGTTCTTTCAAGTGCAGCTTTAGATTTCAAGTTTCCACTGAGTCAGATTCATTATCTCCTCCAACATTTGAAGAATCCCTTAATACCACAGTTATTATCTCAACTCATCCTTACGGTGCTTAAACATCCTTTACACTCAGTTCTTTTTGTATTGCTGGCTTTTGTTTGGCTAGTCAGTCTGGAGGACCTAGTTAGAAACCAAGACTTGTAAAATGTAAAATGTTAACTCAGATTGGTGAATATTGAGAAACTTCATCTTTGTGTGATTAGTAAGAAGGGAAGCGCTGGATATCTTTTCAGTCTATTGGCTAATGTGCTTTATAATGCAATTAAATCAACTGTATTTCAAAATGTGTATGCTTTTTTTAATTTAATATTTCCGCAGGGTCAACCAAAGCTCATTTCTTCCGAGTGACTTGGGGGATCTGAGAAAATCTATAAATTCAGGTACTTTTGTTTTTTTACTTTTGTTTTACAATTCTCTATGTGAGCATAACCAGGAATGTTTAATGCCATTATTCAGACTCTTGTATGGTTCCTCAGCTTGACACCATGTGGCCTTGTGCTTTTCCTCTGTGTGTGACAATGGCTACATCATTTAAAAAAAAAATTTTATTAAAAAAATTTTCCACCCCCTGCAGTTTCTGCTGGCTGATAAGAACTTAGTAAAAGGCTATTTCTTGTAGACCAACCCTACCGAAGAGACATTGTGCAGTTTACCAGAGCCATGAGAACAATTCAAATTAGACAATTTAATTTGGTCTTACATATGAGGGATAGAGCAAACACAAATTAACTGAGGAATGGCAGACAGCCAGAATTTGTAAATCAGTTAAACAGAAAAATCTGCAGTTTTTTCCAACTTGACAACCAGTTCATTAACATATATGTCATGACAAACAAAGGGCTACAAGAAATTATGAAGATCACACTACTTACTCAAGTGCCAATTAAGTTGATGGAATACAGACAAAAGGAAAAACAGTGTCTGCATTGCTTTGGATAAGCCACTGCCAGTAGTTTTCTAATTGCTTTCTTAAGGGTTTTAGATAAATCAACATGACATGAACTGCATGCATAATAATGTCAGTTAGCCGGTCTGGACTGAGATATCTCTGTTGTTATTAGATGAATTGCCATGAAATTTGTATGGACATTCTTGTTGCCCTTATGCATGAATTGTAAATACTTTGGCAATCACTTAACATTGCATATGTCAGGTCGAAATCTTAATATGTCCAGTTGTTTGGTTTATGACCAAATACCTGGAAAACTGACATTCCCAACAGCCTCAGCTTGTGTTTGCTGCTAATTAG
Organism: Istiophorus platypterus; assembly: GCA_016859345.1. NCBI lineage: Eukaryota > Metazoa > Chordata > Actinopteri > Istiophoriformes > Istiophoridae > Istiophorus > Istiophorus platypterus. The sequence goes on from CM029126.1 coordinate 15,845,271, forward strand.
CAAATGTTGGAACGTTAACACACTAAACTAAGCAACCCCTTAGGAATGGTGCTGGACTATGAGGCGATTCCAACATGTCACAGGCTGACATAAAAAGACTTTTTACCATGCACAATCATTAGAAAAGGAGCAGCTGGGAGGCAATGAATGAGCGAGTCATGAACTTATTTCATGCCATTTATGTGTGCAAGAAGCCGACAGGAAGTCAGAGAAGGACTATAGTGTGCCTGTTCTATGGGCCCCAAAAATACGGGCTTTTACAGGGTATGTGCCCGTCAGGCAACATTGATAGGGATGATTAACATTACACCTCCCAAACATCGGAATGTCGCATGCAGCATTGTCATCATGAGTATGTCGCCATGCTGATGTTAGCATTTAGCTCAAAGCACTGCTGGGCCTACATAGCCTCAAAGAGCTACTCGCATGGCTTTTAGTGTTGTTCATAACTTACAGTATAACTTAAATATGAAATGTGGTGTTATATTCGCCTGAATATGTGACGATATGGTATTTGATATCTAACACAGTTCTGAAAATAAAGAGTTTGCATGTTAATTATTACAATAACAAAAAGTAGTTGAAGCTGGTCCTGTTTTTCAAAATATGAAGACAATAAATACATGTTCTCTTCTGATTCTATTTCCCATCAAATAGCAAGCATTCCTGGATAGGTCACTACCAAAAACAAAACAATGTTTCTTGATTATGTGTGACAGGCAGTGGCTACTTTCTTCTACCATCACATAATAGTAATCCTAAAGTCCACAGGCCAATCTCTCCCCACCGTGTGTGGCACATGAAATGATATTCCTTTAAAGCGAGAGCAACTTAAGATCCACAGGGTCTTGATGTGCTGACAAACTGAAAGGAAGATTTGTGAGACACAGACTCTGTGCTGTCATTTGACTGATTTGTCATCTCCGTCTTTCCAAGCTCTCCTCATTTCAAAGTAATAATCTCCATCCAAACTGGACACCACGTGTGTAAAATGTGTCCCAAAGAGTGTGTTTGTGTGTGTGTGTGTGTGTGTGTGTGTGTGTGTGTGTGTGTCTCTCTCTCTCTTTCTCTCTCTCTCTCTCTTGCTCCAAATGTTTGTCTGTGGTGGGAGGTGCTGTCATTATGTGCAGTCTTTTCTTCTCTGCGTTTTCTTATATCTGGCCTAGCTTGTGCTTGCTAAATGTTGAATGATATAATCTTAAACATGTGTTCTCTTAAAGACAGTTACTCAGAAGTGGACAACAGTAAATTAAACCTTAAATTTTCCTCATTCAGGGCTGTTTATTACGATTACACTGTGTAAATGAGCGGGCTCATTAGAGGAAGACAGAAACATGCGTTTAACACATTTCTCCTGCCTTCTGGGCCACTGAACCATAGCTACAGAGCTTTATTTTATTAAAAAGTAATAAGACACTAGCAAAAAAAACTCCAGTGGGAAACAGACTACGATGCCTTGTAGTAGAGACATCAGAGATATTTGGATCTTGTACAAGAAGAAGAATAAAAAATAAGATATATATTCCAATGATACTAGTGTGCATGTGAAAAAAATGTATATATATATATATATATATATATGTGTGTGTTTGTGTGTGTGTGTGTGTGTGCGTGTGTGCGTGTGTGTGTTTACTCATAAACTCATACATTCACACCCTTTCTTTTTCAGGTTAGCCTGATTTAATGCTCACTAATGTATGTGTAGAAAGCCATTAGCAATAAACTAGAACTGATACTGTTGATGAGTGACAGATTTATGGAGTGGGCAGCCCACCCTCCTCAAGACCCAAAGGAAAGACAAGGGACTCTCCCCCTGAAGTTGCTCCCTGTGCTGTCAGGATTATTTATTAATGTAAATACTCCTTCCCCTGCCTAGTAATTACTTTAAGAGTACACTTAAATTAGAGTGGCTAATTAGTGTTTATCATGTTTATGTTTTCCTACTCTCTCTCTCTCTCTCTCTCTCTCTCCCTTTTTATTCTCCTCTCTTTATGAGTTTGTGTTTCCGTGTCTGTGGTCTTGCATTCACTCTCATCTTTAAAATCTACTGCTGAAAACTCTCCCTATGCAATTTCTCCCTTTTCTAATTAATGAAGTGGTATCATTCAATATTTAAATGAGTCTGCTTTGAAGTGTTGGAGTCATTAAGTTTATCTACTTCAGTGCTACTTGACTCAAAGGAGGCCACCAGGGGACATTTTGTTGGTTCACACACAAATTTTATATTAAAAAACACAAACTAAGAGTTTAACATGACAACTTCACTTCACCTATGTCTGTTCTATTTACTTTGGTTACAAAGACAGTGCCCTAATAGGTTTTTGAACTTATGCATGTACTGGTAATGAGTTACGCTGTACATGTACATGTGGGATTTGGAAAACAGAACACAGTATGGAATACAAGCTTTGTCAAGTTTAGAAAGAAATAATTAAACTATGCAATTATTGCAAATGTGTTTTGAAATTTGAATGTTTTATGCTGATGCTGTATGCCAGTGGTTCTTCTTGTGACCATTTAAGTTGAAATGTACAATATGATATTTTTCTTTGACTTATGTTAGAAGCCTAATAATCAACCTCAAATACCAAGCTCATTACTGTGTATTTAAAATGTTGTTCCAGAACCTAGTTGCTTAAATACTAAACTGGTAAATAATGTTTATTTAACTAGTTTTCTTCTTTTGTATTTTACCCGAACAAAGAAAAATTACTATGTGAGCTCAGAAATGTATTATGTATGTATTGTTCGTTATGCATTATCCATTATGTGTGCTCATGTATTGAAAAATATCATGTATTGAAATAAGTACAATGAGAGTCCAAACTTTATAAATGCCTCTAAACTATCATTGATTTTGCATTAGACATTACATTGTTGCTTATGCAGTAAACTGTATCAACTTTTCACCAGCATCAGTTTCTTCCATTTAGCCTCCTTTTCATGCTAAAACAGCAGTTTCCAATTCCAACTTGACCGAAGCAAAGCACAAAATCCTTAAAGGTAAATCATAGAGGTGGTTCAACAAATACCATCACCTCCAATAGCAGTGGGATTGCAGGTGGGGCATTGAGTGCAGGAGATCACTATAATTCCAACTAAATATCCAAGAGAAATTGTCATTTTCCTCGAACTGCTTAAACAACTCGCCAAAATGGCTGCATGCAATGAGCTTTCTGTCTCTGCTACTACACACAGTAATAACTTCAGATAAAGATGGTCGTACCATCCAAGAGACTCTGTAGTGGTTGGTATTGTATTTTTCTCTCAAAGATAGTGTATTTTTAAGTACTTTTAGGTACCTATATCATCACCACATAATGCAGCATATATTAAAGAATCCTGACAGACAATTCAGTAAGCATCATTTTATGTTTAATTAGCAATTTATAAAATCAGACATCCTTTTCTGGTGACAAATACCAGGAAGCCCAAGAGAAGAGCGTTATACAGTACTCCCAAGATGTAATAATTTCAGAGTCAAGCAAAAACCTTCATCCATAATAGCGACGTCAGCAACATGTTGTCGGGTGTACTGAATGCACAGTCAGACAATTAAGGACTGAAGATTTACCGACAGAAATGACAGAAAATACAACTCAGGCAGAGGAGAGATGGCCAAGAGGAACCTTGTGTGTGCATTTTTAAAATGCACTTCTAACACTGGCTTTAGATGTATTATCAGGATTTATGCAGGTTGTTGATGTAGCCTCACCAGAAACTACAAAGGTTAATATGATGAGATGTGGAGAAAGAGGAGGACAGAAAGCTGGTAAACACTCTGTACTGTAGGGGGTTGTGTTTCTGTGCATAGTGTGTTCCCTGTGGGCCAGACGGTATCTTTCACTGTTGTGCATTTCTGTGAGTGATCTCTCATAGTGTTTTGCTGTGTGTATCTGTTAAGTCAGCATCCTCCTCCATCAAAGTGGCTTCTTCCTAGAAAACAGACATAAAGCTTTTCCAAAACATTCTGTTCCTATGACTTTTTTTTTCGATAATGAATTTAAAGCTTGGTATGAAATGGTAGAATTTATTTGGAGAGCCATTAAAAAGACATTTACAAAGTGCTTTACAAATACACACACCAAAATAGAATAAAAGCAGGATAAAAACAAGACTGTAGAACATTTATTTTCCTTTGGTTAGGGGTTCTGAGTAATGCTGGTGCTGAGGATAAGGTTAATAGAGCAGGGTTATATTAGGCAGTTACCATTAAAGGTCTTAAATATAATTAAAAGAATTCTAAAAGGGAACTTCAAGGCAATGTACAGCCTGGCACAGCCAGGACAGAAGTAAAAACCACTGAAGGTGCTTGGTGCTGGTTAGTAGCACCAATGCCACATTCTGAACTAAGTGAAGACATACAGTTGTTGCACTATTCACTGTATACTTTATATGCAGAGAAAGTGTTGCAGTAATGTTTATGTTAACACGGTTTAACCCTTCTGTTAAAATGTTTCTCAGTTTATTTGTGAATAATTATATCTTCTTCCTTGTTCGTAACAGGTGTATAAAAGGAAAAAGAATGACTGACAAAATAAAATAACATTATTTTAATCATATAAAGACTTTTATATGAATGTGGAACATTTTGTAATTAACTTTTATTATATTTATTACTTATATTTATTAACAAGGTACTTTTTTATCATCATACTTATCCAAATAGAATTTATTTATAAGTAGATATTTCCTCAGTGTTTTAAATCTATCCATTGAAGAAGGCCATGAAATATCCCATAAAGCCCTGGAAGAAATCTAATAAGTGGACCTTGAGATAAGTCTTTTTTTTCCCCTGTGTGACTAGCTTAAGGCAGTTTATAAATGCCAATAAATGTAATATAATAAATGTAATATGATACACTCTACAGACTTGTGAATTAATTATTGAAATATCTAAACTGCTTTAGTATAAATATGATCACAGCTATGTTATCTTGTGTACCCATCATTCATAATCTATTTAAACACTGGTTACAACTGCCCAATGGGCAGAAATACGATTGTTGACAGGTTAACTGATTAAACACCTGATATTGCTTATAAACAACATATGTATCTAATATATGTTGGTGCCTTTTTTTCACCTATGGTCCCAATGTAGCTGTGATAATCATTACTTCAGTCTAACAATGATCATTTCCAGAAATTCCTTCCTTATGTTTTGCTACTGAGTCATCAAGGTTCACACAAAGTTTTACCTTAGTTTGGCCTTGAGGAAAAGACCTGTGACAGTTCCCCGATGACTAATGAGCCCTCCTGGTTAATTATGAAGCAACAAAAGCACCAGTCAATGCAGCGTTTCAGCACACTGCCTTGCCTACATGGACTAGACCAAAGAATATTAATGATCAAGAGGAACATAATTTAGTCCGCTGCTACTCTGCTGATTAAAAAGAGGCATGTTAAGTTTTATGATTTAAAAAAGAAAAAAAAACATAAAAAGGCATAAAAGAAGAATAATCAAATCATATTCAAAGAAAACAAAATTATTGATGAAAGAAACCAGACAAGTGTAATTTGATGCATTTTACCTTGCTTGTCTGTTCTTCCTGAGTAAATAAATGGATTTCTAGAAAGAATCATACCAAAATGATATAATGCAACCATTTGCTAAATCAAAATAGGCAATTGACTATTGAATAAACTATGCATGTCTGGGTTTTCTGTTTTCAGTACCATCCAATGTTTGATTCTGACCCCAAGGCAGCAGGTTAAGAAAACATGCAAGCCAGAGGAGAAACACACAGCTGTGTTAAGGTATGTTTAGTTATAGTATTTCTTGCCACTGAAGGTCTATATATTCAAAAATGTCACAGCTGTTGAGGCACAAAGAGAAGATGGCACACACAAGGCAGTAAAAGAGAATGAAAGCGGTGAAATATTAATGTACAATATTGAATAAGGAGCATTTCTCTCTGATCCTCATTATTTGATAATGTATAATCCTCATTCTGTTACTTTTGGATTCAGCAATAGAAGCATGTGGGCCAGTTCCATCCGGACACCCCGGCTCTGCCCTCTGTACAATAATTGTTTGTTCTGGCTGACTGAGCCCATGTATCTCCCACCGATAACACTAAACACAATTTCCCCCAGGAGCGGACTTTGCTGAGAAAAACCTGTGCACTCCATTTCCCAGTAAAGGGCAAATTAAAGAGGGAAAAACAGGACCCTCCAGATGGAACATGGTGTGTTCAGCATGTTAGATCCCTGTGTATACTATATATAGATAGATAATATTTGTGTTGATAGAGGGCAATTCAAGGATATATTTTCAATTAAGCTCTATTTCACGTTTGTCTGCTATCACGGCATTGATGGCAGAAATGCCATGACCTTCACCATGTCCTTATGTCAGATTTGCTGTCGTACAGAACTGAATGTATATACCGTATATTATTTATCAATCATGTACAGAAAAATACTAAATAAAGGTGGTTAGATCCACATAGTTTTATTCTTGTGTTTTCTGTCATCTGTTTTTGTGGACCGACTCAGTGATTTCATGCACAAACCTATGAGCTGACAATGCCTCAAATTTATATAAGCACTATAACATGCAGAAATATTGGTGTGTGTCCATCATTGATCACCAGGTGGTAGCAGCTAGCAGGTAGCATGTCCTGTTGACGAGCTGAATTGAGAAGCAATCAGAAAGCCCCTATGTAATTGAAATGTCCCTGATGTGTATAGATGTCTGAGAGGAGGGATGACAAATCAATAATGCTAGCTATTAAGTTGCTCTTTCTCCCTCTCTGCTTTCAGAGGTGGGGGTGATGGGTAGGTTAAAAAAAAAAACTCACCCTGTCAGGTGCGTTTGCATCTTGCGGGGCTCAATTTATCTAAGGTCCAAAAATAAAGAAATTGCTGCCTCCCTGTTGCCTTGAGCTTGGAGAAATAAACAGTCAATATTTGCTCCTGGGGACCTGCGAGAGGACGCGCACATAAATCACCCAGCATGCACCTGTCCAAAGAATCAGCCACAGAGTCCAGTGTCATCGCATTTAGAACCACGCTGCTGCTGAGACTCCCCTTCATCTTTGAATCAATGTGCCAGGGGGCAGTCAGAGCTGTAGTGGCACTCCTATTAGAAGGGACAGAAGACGTAAATTACTTTTCACTCGTTTCCCATTGTGCTCCCACAGCTGCCTGTTAACATTCACTCCTGTGCTGTTTTGATGAAGATTACAATGGTTCTTTCTTTAATTTCTCTCCATATATTGTACGTTAATTAATGGCACTTAGTGTATGCAGTGAGATCTTTCTTTTTCACAGGAACATATTACTGTCTTGATCAAACAACAGTTAATAATTACAGCCTCAGGTCATAAAGAATATAGAGAGAGGTTTGTTTTGTCGATGCTTTCAAGTATCCAAAAAAAATCTCATATACCTAGTTTTAATTTGTAGGAAAGCTTTCATCATTTGGTCTCTATGTACAGTAGATATCTTTAGACAGAGGTAGCTGTAGGTTTAGTGCTAATAGGCATCTGATGTTTGCCACATCTCCAGCTGACAAGTGAAAGGACATCCTGCTGGGAAAATAAGTCTGGATATGTCACTCGCCCCAGCCATTTCTGATGCCCTTATCTAAGACAAATAAGACTTTACCACGAATGTGTGAGGAGTCTCGCAACAAATCCTGTGTCACTGTGGCCGGTCTGCCTGGAAGAGCCTCTAGCTGCTGCCATTAGAAGGAAATGGACATAAATTCCAAGCTTAGCACAATTGACCAGAGCAATCATGCTGACACAACTGGTTTATATACAATTTCTCAAATAATTTACTTTTACTGATGTTTTGCAATAGTGTAGTGTTTGTAGTTACAATACTATCAGCTCAGTTTAGTGTAGTATTATATAAATGCTTCCTGTGAACTGTGTAAGTAGATAATTAAAGACTTTGTCTATATGAAATATGCAGTGAAACAGTGGAAAATATGTTACTGCTAAGCATGAGTAATGCCTTTGAAAGCAGTGTTTTGTCTCCCAGTCTAATTGTTTTATCAGTGGGATATTCATTGGAGTGGAGTACGGGCAGAAGGCTGGCAGGAGAAAAATGGAAATTCACATCGGATAATGTCTTCCTCTCTTCCCCCTCTTCCCGTCCACCTGTCTGACTGTTGGCCTCTCTCCTCTCTCTCACAAACACAGACATCCCTCTGGTGTCGCACAAACACTTTTTCAGGGGTCCTGGCAATCTTTTCAATCATTCCCTTTTGCAGATCTTGATATGACTCTCTGAGACAGCTGACTTTACCCGCTAGAACAAATGACAGAGCATAATGCACCACCCCTCCTTCACCTCAGCAAGCAGAAGGTTTTAATGTGAAAGCCCTCTAATAGTTTGTTTATTTGGTTTTAATGGAGGGAAATCATCCTCGGCCTTAAAGTGATGAAAAAGCACAACGCTGACACCATAAATGAGAAGAGGGAGCCATACTGTTCAGTGGAACACTTGTAAATGAAAAATACATTTAATAGAGAGCTACATATACTGTAGATGGATAACTCCCATTATTGAAGTGTCACACATATCAGTACTGAGACAACCAATGAGTCCAAAGGATGCAGGACAATGGCAAACAGTAAAAAAATAGTTCATCCTTTGAATGCATTTTCAGGAAAACATGAGAGAGCACTTTTCCGCTGGAAATATATCCTGAGACTAGCATTATTGGACATCAAAACACAACATCAGGATGAGGTCTGTTACAAAGTCGGCCTGTCACAACAGCCATTTGAAAAACAAAGAGAAGAGAATAATGGAAGTTTCTGTGAAACACAAATCTCATAGAAATGTAGTATTGGAACAGAGTATGGAGGTTTGAGGGGGATCTGAGATGACATAAGCACCGATCGAAGTCTATTCCACTAACCTCTGCTCTTGATTTTCTCTTTTTCTGTACTACTTTGTGATACTGAATCTAATTCATTCACTACTACACTTGAGCATTGCTGAATTAGGATGACTAGAGGCTGTGAGTTGCATTTATCAGCTGAAGGAGTTAACGACCTGCCAGGTGGGATGATATGAAAGCCTTGCTTCAACAGTGAAAGAGGAAATACAAAGTTAATCTAAAAGCAATGGGAGGTGTATGCTTCAGCATATGACAGGACCAGGGGGAGATGGCTTATATCCCATGCAAAGCACACAGTAGCTTTTCTGTAGAGATCTTAATGAAAACCACGGATGAACATTGTCATCGTTGATGTCCCCTGCTGTGCTCCACTGCCTCTCCCCAGATAACTCATGAAAAACTTTATTGAACTTAAAGATAACAAAAGCTGCTAAAGCTGTCATTATGCCAGAATCTCTAGCCTGTTTCTCTCTCTGCATTTATCAGCTCATTTGTGGATTTCAGGTAAGAGGAGGAGGGAGCTGTGCAAAAAGAACAAACAAAATGATGGATGTGTGATCTACTATATGGATATAGGATATGTACTGTATATATGTACTTTGTACTGTATAACCCCAAGCTTTTTTTAAGAATCCAATTATACTCTCTTTATTCATCCAAAGCAGTATGATTTTCCTTTGTTGACATTTTGGGTGTAGTAATTACTGTTATCTAGTATCTAGTAGTGGTTGCTTAAGTGATGTCAACAGTTTAGCATGACAAGTACTTCTCGTTTGTTTTTTAAGTTTTTTTTAATGCAGTAATATCTTAATGAAGGGAAGGTGAGAAATGTCAGGTTTCATGACTATAGTGTTTTTATTATTGCTTTATCTCATGTGCCAATTCAATTACTTGACATTGAAAAAAAAGGTTTTCTCATGTTGATGTACTTCACCTTGAAGGATATATCTTAATATTTTAAGGTATATCAATTTTATATGAAATGAACAGTTTACCTATTTGGTAAATATGCCTATTTGCTCACTTGCTGAGTGTTTGATCAGAAGATTGATACCACTCTCATGTCTACATTCTGAATTTCTATACTGAATAAAATATACTGGGAGATATTGCCGATGTTAACACTCTAAATCTATTAAATCAAGGGGAACCATTTCAATCATTAGAGTTAAGAATGATTAACTATGTAGACTGATTTTAGTGTGTGGTATAATGAAGTTATCAGGCCGGGACGCCTTTAGTTCCTTGTATTCACCGTAAGTTTCCTTGATACTTTCTCTTCTCTCTATTTTGAGTGTGTCATACAAGTGAAGCACCTCTGCATCACCATGCTCTATGTCAAGTTGTCCTTCTGGCTACCTACGCTAGCATTGGTGGGTGGTGCTATGAAGTCTTCAGGCCATGGCCCACGCAGGGATTTAGAAATACCAGGAAGAATTAGCAAGCGCAGGTTTTGGACCTTTAAAAAAAATTGATTTCCCTGATCTAGATATGTGCATTTTAATACATTGAGGGCAAATTGGATAATGTTAACTTGAAACTCATGTAGAAATGTGTCTCTCTGGTTGACAACAGCTCTCTTTCCTCTTATTACCGCTCTTACTGCCTGGTCACCTGCAGTATTGTTCTCTCTTTCCCTTTGTCTCCTGCCGTCTTTCTCTCAGCCTCCTTTTCTGTGTCTTTCTGATTTCCATAACCTGCTCCTTTTCTTTCATCTCGTCTTATGTCTCTGTCTTAAACATTACATTCTTTCAGACTCTTTTTCTCTCCATGCTCTACTCTTTGTTCTCTCTCTTTCCCTCAGTACTCACTGCATGTCCCTTTTCTATGTCTCCTCGCTCTCCTCTCGTGCCAACATACAGTCAAAACTTAACACCTTCTTTATTTTTTGAGATTGAATTTGCATCATTTTGAAATTGAATTATAGAAATGTGTCTCAAATAGTACATGAGCATAAACAGAATGTGTTTTATACAATAATACATTGATTGGACATTGTTTGAATGTGATCAGGTCACTTAGTTTTTGGTTGTGTTGAACAGCACAGGGACATAATGCTAATCCTATCCTAGTCAAAGTGAGCAGAACATTCTCTCTCTTTCTCTCTTTTTCTCTCACTCTCCTCATTTTGTCTCATATCTCTTCTCATCCGAAAGCCAATTGATGCAGTCTTTTCATTTTTGTCTTTGTCAGCAAAGAAAGTAAACACAGGGTCAGTTGATATTTATATGCAAATGTACCAGCCTCAGCCCAGATAACCTTATAATGAAAATAAAAATATATAGGGGTATCTCATTTTAACATGCATTTCAATCCTATGCACAAACTGATCTGAAAGAAAAGCTTTTCAACTTGTGCTGAAAGTTTATCAGTTTGACATTGAACCGATGGAATTAACAGTAGCTAGCTAGTGAGCTAGTTAATTTAATCAAGTGAAACAACCTAGCCAGTATCATCATGGGTGGCCACTGTTGCACATAATGTGACTGCACAGGAGCCATTCATCAGATTATGTCTGGGAATGAAATGCACTGAACGTCAGTCCACATTAAAAAATCTAGTTACCTTTGTCAAGCTTCAGCCGATTCATCTGCCTGTCCAGTTTGTTGACATAATCGGAGAACCACCGTGTTGAGTAAAGATTATGCAGCAACAACAAGATCATTTACTCCCCCACCCACACACAAGCAATGACGCCAGTGATCAGATAGAAAAGTAAGTTATCTAGGTGTTATACAACATCATTGCACCTCCAGTGTAGAGTTAATTTCTCCCTTTGTTTTTTGACCATCCTTGACAGATCACTGAGCTCTAATAGGCTATCGTACATAACTCCAAGATTTAAAAAAGGGGCACAGAGATGAGAGCATCATGATGTCCCTTGTATTTTGCTCTCTCTTGAATTCCTTGTAACATAATTGGCAGCACTAGAAAAGTGCCCCTGAAGCACGTTATAGCTCTCCCAAACAGCCTTGACAGTTCTCTCACAAGAGTCACCCAGCAGCCTGTCAAAACCTGTCGTATGACAAGAGGACGCTGCCTGACAATCTTAAAATGACTTAGTCCACTGACCTCCTTCAGCACATCCCCAACTGCCAATTCTAGATCTAGAGTGGTAAAACTTCTGCCAAGCAATACCGATACTCCATCACATCCAAAGACCACAAGACACTCACGCTAAAAGAGGCCATTGAACCCATGTTAGTGTAGGACATGCCAGCAATGTCTCTGTGATATCACTTCCCATCTGCCCAATTTTGGTGGCTGTGTGGAAAACTCAGCAACTTGTATCATGTTCAGCACCGTGCAAGTCAGTGTTTCAGTGTTTGATGCAATCTTTTCAATCTCTGCTGCTTATAAATGGGATCTGGAATCTCTGTGTTCCTTACTTTTCGAAGGCAATGATTATAATTGTCCTGACTTGTCAATACTGAAGGCAGAAATTAAAAACCCACTACACTCATTGACGGCCTCAGTCCCCGCTCTTTCTGAGCAGCAAGCAATGACACTTTGCTTTATACTTTTCAACTAAGCTTTTTGTCTTTAACAATGAGCCAGTTGTTCTGGGAGCAAAAATATAGGAATCGAACCTTTAACCAAGAGTCTGGCCATTCATGTTGACAGATGTTATTGTTAATGTCATAGCTTTGGTAGCCGCAGGTGGTGTTGCTGATCCTAATGTGACATCAATTGTCTCTTTGCCGCTAGGAGAGGCACTAACTTAAGCTCAGTGCTCACCGCCTGCTTTTAGTATTGATTGGGTTGGATTTGACTTTGATTTGCTCTGTTGTGTCATCATCTGACTGTTTTTGTTCCCTTTTGCCAGGCCAACATTACTGTAAGTTAAAGTAACATTACTTAGACTAGCTGCCAATAGAGACAAGCAGGCGGTTGAGAACAGGGAAGAACAAGAACCCTCTGGGATGAAATGCAGAGGTGCTGATAGTGCGTACAGGTGAATAGCGGCCCACTTTGAGCACTCCAGACACTGCCTCTGGCAGAGGAAATGCCTTCCCTAAAACCACACTTCTTCACTCTTTGTGAAAATTAAACAACCAAATTACAATGTTTTAACTGTGTTAAATTTTGAGCATTAAAAGTCTTTGAAGCCACATTCTTTAATCTTTTGACAGACACAGGCAAACTGTTTCCCTCTGCTTCCAGTGTTCATGGTAAGCTGAGCTAACAGTATATCAAGTGTACAGACACAAGAGTGGTGTTAATCTACTTAGCTAACTCTCGTCAGATAGGCTAATAAGAACATTTTGTACTTGTCAGAGTAATGAGATGGTTAGTTTAATGAGAAGTGAGAGTAATAAGTTTATATATGGTATCATAAAGTCCCAAACATTCCTTTTATGCTTTCTGAGACACTGTAGAAATCTTAATAGAAATATCTTAAATCAATTTATCTTCATATGTCGCCATTAAATTCATTAAATGAATCAAACCAAACACGTACAGAGACCAATGTGTTAATACAATCCGCCCTATATGTCATATTCTGTACATTTCTTTATTATAAAGTGTAAAAGCAGATGCTGTCCAAGTGGCATGAAAATGGTGTTTCATTATGTGGTTAGTCATTTGTCCCTGTTACTCACAATCTGACCGCTGGTGGGCTGCATAGCTGCCTCCTCAATGAAAAGCCTAATTACACCAGAACCAAATGAGGTCAAGTTCAGTAACACACAAGCATGGAAGACTGGTCTGTGCCAGAGTCATACAGATGGTCCACTGTCTTAAACATTCACTGTCAATCATTCATGCCTCATGGCCATTCATTCAAGCTAAGCTCTCATCCTCCAACACACACACACTCACACACTCCCATAAAATCCTCTTTATCTCAAGGCGCCATAACAGTGTGAATATTTCCCATTGGCAGGAAAGTGTGAATATTTTCTATTGGGAGGATGCAGCCTGGTAGCAAATAGACCCCACACACATTTATGTGTCACATATTATTAAAACGACGTGGTGTAAACCAGTGCCTTTATGGTGTATGTACTGATGGTCCTGTTTTCCGTTGGCAGTCTTTGCTTTACACTGGGAGGCATAACAGACTCACCAGTAAGCAAGTTAAAATGCAAATCCAGAAGCTTTTCAACAGGATAAATGTGCTTTTCTTAGATGTCAAACCTGTGCAGTGACAGACAAAAGTCAGGATCTACAAACGAATATGAGTCTGAGAACAGTGTTAGCAGTTTAAGTACCTGGATATTGTTGCATTTCACCCTGCATCTGAGTTCCTGAAACCCAGCTGTCCCGGGCATCATAAACTCAGAGTTGTAGATGAGGCATTACTCCAACAAATGCCATCTATTGAAAGCAAGCAAATGAACCATATTGGCAGTAAATTAGATTGAGTAGAAATGTTTGTATCATTTTATCTGTATTAGCAGGTCATATGTATCTTGGACGGCTGAGTTTCAAAATTAATGTGCATATGATTACATATAACAAAATTACCTAAAAAATGAAAATGTACCAACTAAAAGTGTATTACACTCGTGGTCTCTTCTGTTAGTATTAACTTTCTCAAATAGGCTGCAATTACTCATCCTATCTACTCTGAAATATGATTTTTTTTTTGTCTGTGAATACTGATGTCTGAAATTCTGCAAATGCAAACTATAAAAACCTGTCATTTAAACATTTATAAAAAGTGACAAAGGTATTGTTTTGTTTTCATATTTTATGCGTCAATGTAGACAGTGTGATGTTAGTCCTTTAGTAGCTCCTCCAATGAGGAGAGCAGAGGTTATTGCAATTTGTTGGTTGATAAGTAAATAAACTCTAAAATGCATTAAATGCCTGAATCACTAGCATCTCTGGTCAGTTTGTAATTTTCAAATCCCCATAGCTGAAAATAAAATCTTGCCGGATGGGACTGAGAAAATGAATTATCCCTCCTTCCTATTTGTGGCACTGTTTTCCATCCTGAAGCACTGTAGGCACCAGGTATTAAAATGAATTTACTGAGATGGAGAGAAGCAGTGCTCCGCTGTCCCTGCTGACACTCAAACATATATTGCCCTGTAGAAAGAGAAAAGACGACCTCACTACTCACAACTACATACTCATTACATGCAATGAGTCTCTGATTACAGCAGAACAAAACACTCCTAAGGGTTACTTGCTCTTGTAGCAAAAAATAAAATAAACAGATATCTTCTTCACTACAACTACATTCAAGGGACAAATATGTCTTATTATGTGGGTTTTTATTTCTCATAATTTCCTAATTTTACTTCATTTTCACTGCAACAGGAGATGTCCTCTTTGACTTTGACTTGAAACCCCCAGTCTACCACTGCTACTTCTTCTGTATAGGATATTAGTGTGATATATTAATGTTCAACTTTGTTCAGTGCATTAGCAGTTGGGTTGCATCCACCTGGAAAGTGTTTTTCATGCTTGTTTAGCACACACACACAAACACATCCTCATTATCATCATCATCATCACCATCATCACAAGTCATCCTGTGTGTGAGCAACATGGAAGCTGTGAGGAGTTGTCTGATTCCACCGCTAGAGGCCAGTGCAGTGGGAACTATAAATAGACTGTTTGGCTGCACAGCTCCCCCCAAATGGATTTCTAGTGAATGAAAGTGAAAGTTTGAGGTTACTGCCTCGCTTACGAACACCTGAAGTGATTTGGAACAATGCTTACTCTTTCCACTGAGGCACAGAGAACTGAGTCCCAAATAAGAGCCAAACTTTGCTTCACAAACCTACTTAGAGTTACTGCCTACATTTCAAGGGAAATTAAATATAGCCTGGAAGTAGAAATA
The DNA here is from genome assembly GCA_016859345.1 of Istiophorus platypterus. NCBI lineage: Eukaryota > Metazoa > Chordata > Actinopteri > Istiophoriformes > Istiophoridae > Istiophorus > Istiophorus platypterus. Next base: position 15,860,933 of record CM029126.1, read on the forward strand.
GTTGAGGAAACTCAAAGACTGACTTGCTAGGTAGAAATGTACTTTTAAGAGCTGAGAGACGAGACTTTTTAAGGTGTTAAATTAATGACTTTAGGTTTTTACTCGGCTCTGTTTCAAACCCTTCCCTCCAAGGGTTCAGCTTTAATTTAGACTGAATAATTTACTATGTGAATTTGTCTATCATATGGTGGAACTTTTTCTTTTTATCTTGAGAATGTCTTTGGTTTCTCCTTTCTAAGTTTTTGAACAAAAAGATTTTAAATAAGCATTTGCAGTGGAGAAATAAAACAGAATGCGATAGCTATGAATATTTATTCAGGGCATGCTGAACACATATTCAGTTATCATTTTGCCCACTCATTCTAATCTTTGGCTCTTCTTTTGTCGGAAAATTTAAGGATTTCATTTTTGTTGCCATCTCCTTTTTTATTCCATCAGCCTGATTTGTTCATTCTATCATTTGAAGGATGTTGCCCACAACCAACTTTTAAAATCTGCTTTATTTTTTATCTGAAGTATTGAATATCATTTTACTAAGTCATTGTCCTTTTGTTGTGCTGATCAAAGTCATCTGTTCAGTCTTATTTCTCTTGATCACGAGGCTCTTTTGTAACTCTGTTTCAAAAGTAATGACTTATTATTTTGTATTAATTGTATTACTTAGTCATTGTACACTTGGTTTCTGGTCCCTGCTAACATGTGTGTTTATGTTTTTTAGTCTGCTGGCTCAAACCAGAACATCAAACTCATTCAAAATAAAAACACTTAGGTGGATTTACTTATTACAAAAAGGTTTCTGGGAAGAAAAATCAAATCAAAATAAATGAAAAATAGTGATTATCTCTCTTTTTGCTCTTGCTGCTATTACTACTATACCAAGAACATGCACCTTCTTCACGGTGTGGAGTTTGGGTCCAAAAGTGGATGAGCAAGGCTGGACTGCCCAGTTCTGAGAGGTGAATGTGAAAAGAAGATGCATAAAATCAATTTTGGTTATTCATACAATATAAAAATAAACAAATGTCAGAGAAATTAAATAAAGTGTAAGAATTTTGCAACATCATCACATTACAGTATGATGTGCTGATGTCATCTTCATTACCAGGTATATTTTTCAAGACCCTTCCATCGAGGTGGTGATATACTCATGTCTTTCTGCAATCTTTCCACCAGCTAAAACATTTACAACACCAAATCATTATTCATCATTAAAATAAATTTCATCTGTACTTGTGACATTAACTGTGTAACTTTGCATATCAAAATATAGGCTCTACCCTTATTATATTCTGTTGTTGCAGAAATGAGATGAAGCTTAATGCAAAGTATGAATAAAAATGAATTTCTAATGGACCTTTCTTTAGAAAAAAAAAAAAAAAAAGATCTTTTATGTGACATTCCCAGATCTCTTCTGCAAGGCAGATGGACACAAGGGGGCAGGGAATCTGTAAGGACTGCTTAGGGCTTTACTGCTCTAACCTTTAGGAAAATGTCAAGAGTATTCACAGAGGGGAATCATAGCTGAATAAATGAGTAAGGAAGATATATTTCCCTGGCCTAAAACCTGTGGAAAGTAAATAAAAACAATGTTGTGTAAGGGCCACTGACAGCACTGCCCTGTCGAAGCTTCAGTCAGACATTAGTATTTCATGAGACTTGCAACCTATTGAAATATTATATTATTCAAAGGTCATGAGTTGCATCAGCCTATTCTCAAAAGTTAGCAATGAAAAGTCTATTTTGATGGTTGTTGTGATTTTGGAAAGTGAGTCATCTAATAAGACTAAGAGTCTATACTGGCACAGTGGTATCTCTGTGAGGCTGTACTAAGGCACAACGGTGCTTCGAGCCATGAAAATGCTGATGTTAGCATGGCACAGTGTTGGCAAATATTTTCAATTGAAACTAATTTAAGACTGCCTGAGAAGTCGCTAGCTGTTGCTAGATTATGGCACAAACTAATTGACATCACAGTATAACTATTAACACAGCACAACATCTCATCAGTGTGCATCTAAATCAACCTCTAATTTCAAAACAGGTGTATGATGGCTGTTTTATAGAACTGAGCTGTCACGAACTGAGAGGATCCAGACACTGGAATAAACTCAATCATGTAAAATGGCCTGGCTGTTGATTGGCTGACCTACTGTTCTGTTGCTTCCATACACACAGTGGACAATGAGAGCACATTCACTAAGAAACAAGTCAAGGTCTGCCCAAAACATCACTACATTTGTAACTAGATGTTTTTTGAAAAACTTAATACTAAAAAAAGTTGTATAAACTGGGTTTAACAGTCTGCCAATCTAGCAAGAAAGTCACTGAGTTGGCAACACACGGCAATGAAAATGACATGTGTTGACAATTGCACAGCAGACCCACTCACTGTGAATGGAAAGTTGAACTAAGAGTTTACATCATAATAAGCTAACTTTCAACAATCATTTTAGGTCTCTTTTGCTCTACTATTCACTGAGCCACTTCAGTCATAAAAAAAGCTGTTTCAACTGTACTAGTGGTTATGTGCAAACCAACTGGGTAAATTCTAGATATAACCCAGTTTGATCAGCAATCAAAAGTGAATATTTTCATCTATAGCCCTGCCCTGGAGGGGTTTGAATTCACTTAGGTTGTCCACATGTATGCCATCTCAAGTGGTATATATGTGTATTATGTATTGTGTATCATGTTTGATTTCATTTTTTTTTTTCAGATACAAAGCCTGATTCTATGGGGATATATGGCCATATTTCATGTCCTCATGTCAGCTGGTACCGCAGATAACATAGGAAGCACATTTGAGCATTTTCAGATCGCTGACATGAATCCACCATGGATTTTGCTTTCATCGTGAGTAGCTGTGCTGTCTCAGCGACTGTCCAAGTGTACTGACAGAAGAGAGGCAAAACTTCAACCCATATTGAAAAACCCACAACCTTCTGTTTCTCTGGTGAACAGATTTAGCTGAATTTAAATTCCTTACGTACAGAGTGTAAAACAAGAACACGTACCCAGCTGTAATGTCTCTATGCCTTTGATCAGGCATTTCTACATGTATCACAGAACACTTCAGCCCACACTTGGTCAAATTGAGACTGTATATTCTCTTCTCATAGCAATAAATAATGACCTTACCACTCACTGACCATTACCACTGATCCATCAACACTCCATACAGAAATGACAGTGGGTCTACATCTATAGGAAGGGAAATGCAAGTGCTCCAAGTATTCAGAAAGCAACATTTGAAAGAATGTGCAAGCGTCAATTTTTTTTATCCCCTTCTTCCTTTTGGTTGAGCTTGATTAACACTGCAGAACGCCGTTCCCTCTTAATCCTATTCATTTTTAAAGAAGTAGTGGGACACTTGCTGGGAAGTCATTTCACATGACTCTAACCATATTGTAATACAGTAGAGATAGTGCTGGTGTGGCGCGTTTTATTGATTCAAGTCAGAGGTCTCTGAATTGTGATTCATTACAAAACCCAGCAAACCAAACCAGAGAACTAAAACGCTCTCTTGTGTTGAGAAATTTGCGGGCATTTTATATGTGTGTGTTAGAGTGTGCATACATAGAGTATATATATATATATACATATATATATATATAAAATCTGTGCCCCTTTCCCCAATGTTCAATAAAACAGTATATCAATGCATGCTGTTACTCAATTGTACAATATTAGTACAATATTAGAACTTAGATCCAAGTACTTAGATTTAGCAGTATGCAGTTCCTTTGCCAATATCAACTGCATATTTCAGTGCACAATAACCCAGGGAGAGGCAAAGCCTGTTTGTGGGCTATGCTGAATATTTTAACACCTCTGCATATTGTTCTTGCACTAAAATCGTTGTTCATCTTGAAATGCCTGTAGCAGCTTCATCTTTCAAATTGTTCCTCCTGTTGAGAAGAGTGGGTTCCATGGACTAATTTACATATGGCAATCACTGAATTATTAAAAACAATATCAGTGGAGATGCCATAAATACACACAAGAAGACAATGCACTTGGACAGGGTAACTCAGCACTAGCAGCTTAAAAACTCTGATCATTATCCGGAAAACCCACACTGCTGATGCCTCTGAGAGATGTTTGTTTTTGAGTTTCTTAGCGCTGCAGAACAATCTGATTAGAGTCTAAAATATAAATCTATAAAGAACTACAAAAACAAAAGGCTTTAAACAGTAAAAGTACTGTGTCCATACATTTATTCTGACTGTATTTAGCCATTAGCAGTATTGAGACAAAAATTATATAGTGAATTGATTAGCCCCAGCCACCGTCCCATTATAATGAAACTGGAGGGCTTATTTCACGTGTTATATCCTGTGCAAGAGGATAGAACTACCAAAAGGTCAAGTCACCAATTATTTGCATCAACATGGCTTCTCTGTGCTGTGATTGGTATGCACTGATTCACCAAGACTTTCACACGCATGCCAATGCACATAAATACATACTCAAATTTGTGGGAAACCAAGTGAGGCCTATGATAAGAAAAATCAAAACATTGTGCATACACCAGAAAACAACCCAAACACTAAGGCAAAACAACAAAGCCTTTCTAAGGGTCCCTCTGTCTTCATTTGGCTGACAGGCCAGTCTGAGTGTGTGACAGGCTCAGATGAAAAGTGTATCTGGGTGAGCTTTCTAATGAGAGGAGGGAGTGATCATTAGAGCTTTAAGCTTAGGGCTCATAGCAAAGGCAACATAAAGAATTTGCAGTCCTGATTTTATATAATGGCAACTCTAAGTGACATAAATTGATAAAAATGGTCTTGCTAGTACAGTAAAGTCCTGAGGCTTACAACCTATGGACACGTTGTATGGGGAAGCTTTTGAGAAATTACTTTTTCTGCCAAAGGGCATATTATCGCAGACAGCCCTGCCATTCACACACAGACCATCCTGAAGAACTGCTTTTTCAGTTGAACAAGTTTTTGTTTTTTTCAGAAAGGGGCTGTTAGCATATTTATTGTTGCAGCATTGATAAAGCAAAAGTATTGTGTGGTCTGTGTATATACTATGTCGTGTATCGGGCAGTTAACCAACCCAATGTGTTGTCACAGGACATGCTTGATAACAATTGGTGGAATTATGTTTAAAAAAAAAATAACATGGACAGACTGCTTGACAGAAAAACAGATCCCCGCAGGTAGTGTCCCTCCATCTCTCTTTCCCCCTCCTTCACTCCTGCATTTCCTTTTTTACGCCACCCCTGCCCCTCATTTCAATTCCCCTCTCTCTCTCCCCCTCTCTTTCTCTCTGGATATTTATGTATGGTCAGAGACAGTTTCATATCACTAGTGTACCTACAGCTGTGTGGGTGTCTGCATGTGTTTGTTTGGTTCTCTCTGCTATTTCCTCATGTCAAAATCATTGTGGACCACATCAAAGCAACCCAGAATCAACAAACCCTGTGACAGTGACAGTTTCACTACTGCAAAATCACACAGTGACCCACGCTGTTGGAAGTGTTACATGCTATTGTGGTCAGTAAAACTCCTTACTGCAGTATTTGATGAAAATCGTATTTATTTTCTGACTTCTCATGTAAACTATGTTTCTGCAGAACATTATCAAAGCCATAAATTTGGCCTGTTTTAATTTAATGCAGCCACCTATGTCCATTTTTTCATTTTAATTTAATTAGAAAGTCCTACTGAGACCAAGATCTCCTTTTCAAGAGAGACCTGAGAAAAAAGGTATACATAGTACATACAACATCACAAACAATTTGCATTGTAGTAAATGGCATCTCATGGTTTGAGGGTAACGCAAGCACCATGAGAATACCAGACATCTGCAAAATAGTATAGTGGTATAGTAGATTGTATAATGTTTTTTTCTGTTGCTTAAGAGGAGATAAGATCTGTTTCGGTTTAAGAATCGAACTAATGTTCAGCATTCATCTTGTATGACAGTCTGCTTATAAAAGTGTTTATAATGTTGTTGTATTGTGCTCTATGGGCATAATTCAACATAATTGATGGTGCAGTGTATAACTACACTTGCAGTTATATTGCCTCTCTGTGTTAGGTAGACACAGTCTCTTTAAGAAAGAGTGCTTTCTGGGTAAGAGGAGCTCCCCATTTGTTATTGTTTTGGGCAATGCCTCTTTTCTTGCTGGCTGTGTCTGCTGAAAGTAAATGACAGACAGGTTTGCATAGTCACTGAGAAAAATTGCCTGTCTCTGCTTTCCTACAATTTCTACACTGGTGACCTAGTGATGTTTTCCTGCTGAATGTCTCCAGAAACAGGTCTTCACGTATATGAAAACTAATGCAGTTTCTCTCAAGCTGCCAGAGTACTGGGAATTGTCAGCCTTGGCCTGGTTTGCTCACACAGAACGTTTAGGCGACAAAAATACTATTGCGTGGTGTTTGCCCTCGGGAGTTCAACAGCACCCGGGCTGGTGAGCCTCCTCAAAAATCCTCCGCAGCAGGATAAATTCAAGATATGTGAGGCTCCCCTGTTGATTACTTTTGAACTTTCTGAGACTGAGCAGGCCAGCTGGATCTTTTCTCTACAAGAAACCTGGGAAAGCACAAGCCCAACTTCCTCTTTCCTCTGACTGTTTCTGTGATAGTTTCCTTCTCAGGTATGGAATTCTTTGGCCGACACCACCATCACTGACTGCCATGCCCCTAAGGAGGCTGATAAAGTTTTCCTCACTGCTCAACGGCACTGTGTGCCTGTGCTTTCTCCTGCCTAAGCCTTTTACCACTGCCCGAAGACACAACAGTCACCAGAGTAGCAGCCGCTCCTCAACGGCAGCAGGAACACGGCCTTTGTTTTTACCACGCAAAGTTAAGCCTCAATGCCAAGTGGTGCTGAACTCCATGCCATTAAGGCACCCTGGCAAATGCCAGGGCTGCTGTTTACTTTAAGTATCCTAGAGATCAGGGACAAGCACTTTTTTGTGGATGTTGGTGGCAAGCAGGAGCATGTTTTTCTATTGACTGCCTTGAACCACCCCAAGGATCTGGACTGACCTGCTGGACTGGTCCAGCCCCTATGATTATTTATCTTTCTGGGTTTTAGAAAAAGCTTTAAATGAATAAAAGGGGTCTGGAGGACAACAAACAATATAATATCATCTGTATAAAACTGGATACTAAAATATTCAGTTGAAAAAAACATTTAATTTATGTATAGCTTAGTGTTGACCTTTTTGCAAGATTTATCAGGCAACTGTTGATTAGAAACCAGTTGGAACTCTACAGCAAAACCATCAAAACCAAACAGCTTAGATATAACAAACAGCAGTAATAAAGTGAAAAAGTGTTGCTTTTTATCAACCACTTAAAAGGTATTTTATTCTAGTTTCTTTGTTGCTTCATTGTCATTTCATGTAAGAAGGGGGTTGTGGGATTTTCACAGCAAGAAAGTCTTATGAAATAGGAATAAGCTACTGTGAGGTGATAAGCTCCCAAGCTGCCAATGACAAGTTCATTAAAATATAATAACTTTCAACACCTACTGTTGTACAAAAGGCACTTGTCACCACGACACTTGATCATTTTGTCATGGCTCTGTTTTCTGACCTTTGTTTCAGTGACATCCTCAACATTAATATTCAGTTGACAAGTGGCTGAACACTGGTTTCACGGCATGTCCCAGTGGGAGGCCACAAGTCAACACAGGATGTGAGCATGACAATAACTCCTCTGTCCTTTACATTGGGCAAAAACCAAACAACGCTGAGTGACAGAGGTGTTTATTATGCCTGCTGTCATGCTCAAGGGCATTCATAAAGATCTCTGGGTCTGCTTTAAGCAAAATGTTACCTGTCAGAGAGAAAGTACAGCTTTATCTGTACATATTCGTGGTTGCAGCCAGGAATTTCTGTATTTATGTGCTTAATTTTCAAAATAAAATTCCTTCCTGAATAACCTAATTTCACACAGAACTTTGGCCAGGTACATATTGTCTCATATATCCTTGAGAGAGTTGTATTTGTCTGTTTTGTAGTCAGAGGAGTATGTTTGAAACCTAAGAACAGTGGAATACCAGTATCTTACACAGATCATCACCTCATGCAGAAAGACATACATAATGAAAAGAGCAGTGCTCCAACCTTGCAATTACACTAAGCAATACTGGGACCTGGAAGAGAAAGACAAACAGTGTCCTGAAGGATTTACTTGCCAATATTGAATGAGTTCCCCTATTCCAGTCAATTGTACCCCAAGGTGGGTGAGAAAATAATCATAGATAAGAAAAGTGGCTCGGTATTCTTTTCTTTTGTTCTGTTAGGTCTTGAATTGTGGCCCAGGCACTGCTGGAGAATTTCCCAGAATAAATTTTGCCATCATCCCAAAGAATAAGTTATGCCTTTACTCAATTTTGACAGAGAAGTCTTTAAATTGATTCCAAGGCTCATTTTGTTACCCTCGTTTAAGAAGTTTGATTTTAGCCTGAGTTGGAATTAAAATTTGGGGCATATTAGCATTGTATGAGCTTGTTGCCTTCAAATAAATATTTTAAGAAGCTTTATGTATGCAGTTTACACAGTGGCACATGCTGTTTCACCCATCAGAATGTTTTATGGGGGAAAATAGGGTTCCTTTACATAAATATCAATGTAAAACCTGATTTAATGGCACAATGAGGCAATTCTTCCTGTTTTATGAGGAAATATTTGACAAAACTGCAATAGCTGCATACCCTCCCCAGAAGCCTCTATGAACTCAACCCTATGTTCTCCAGACAGTAAAGTGTCTGTCATTGCTTCTCACTTAGTAAGGGAAAAGAGAATAGGTCCTCTTGCCTTCATTAATCTGCTGACTGGCATCTCCTTCCTGCCCCAGTTTAAAGCAGACAGAGCACAGACCAATTTAATGCGAAGTTAAGTGATGCTGAGGCTGCAGTGGCAATCAGTGTAGAGCACTGATGTCTGCAGTGGCAGCCCAGGCTAAGCGTTAAAGAGCAGCCATTAGCCCCCTTTTTAATGAAGCACATCTCATTATGATATCTATTCTTTTCTCTTTACCTCCACTGAGAAGAAAAGAACTGGCTCATAAAGCTCCCATTCTTGGGTGTCAATAGCTGCTCAGGGATAGTTCAGCAATGGCAACCAAAGCCACCAAGGAGCATGCTGGTGCCTAAGATCCAGATGGCCAAAGCCCAGAGTGCATGCACACAATGTGAGTTTAAACATCACAACCAAAATAAATCGATAATAGTCAGATAACAGCCTTTTTTTAGTCAAACCTAGTCATATCTTTATACTGATTTAGACTATTTGTATTACTAATCCTTTATTTGTCACTCCAACAGTATTGGTGAATTGTTGGTCCATTAAACACTTACCTGAAATCCTAGAAAATATGTTAATTTGGCAATGAGAGTATGTTTTGAAAGAAACAAATGTCAGCCGGATATGTTTGAATGCTTTCTGATATATGACTTTAAGGATTTTTCTATATACTTCTTAGCCCTCTGTGCAGCCTCCATCTATGATAAATTTTTTCAAACCTTTTTTACATTGATCCAATGTTTCTTTAAAATGATACCTTCACGGGGACCAATTAACATTAGAATAAATACTCTGTAAACCAAAAGCTTTCACTGAACTCACTAGATTTGAACAACTTTTGATAACAGCATTCAAAGCTCCAACAAGGACTCCTTTAGAATATTTTTAAAAGGCTCCGATTGCCCTAAACATTAAAAACACATTAAGATACACATAATTTATGAGCGATAAGTTCTCAAGGAATGGTCTTCAAGAAAGAGAAAAGATTGATAAATTCAGACACTTGAATGTGCGAGGCACCATGTAGAGTAAATCCAAAGACAGACATCACTATTTCATGAACATAGTTCTTTGCAAAGGGGAACTGGAGAAAAGCCCGGGATGCTGAGAGAGAAGGAGATGCTGAAAGGAGAAGAATCGAACTAAATGTGACCTCCATGTCATAAAAGGTGCATTACTACCATAGCACTTACATGTAATGAGAGCTACTGCACTAACCTTTAGAAAGATAAGCATGACAATAGACTATGCAAAGTCACCACTTTTTGAGATGGGTGTTTAACTTTGCTGCCAAACTGGAGAATGTTTTTCATAATTCCTGACAGTAACTTTTTTTTTTTTTAAATCACTCTGAAAAGGTCTGTTCAGCTATATTGTTCAGCTGCTGAATTCCCAGTTTAGTGACAGCGAAGGCAGAACTGCAGCCTATTATTTGGGTTATGCCTTATGCAATTTAAAACAGGCAGTATTTAAAAGTGTGACACGAAATGTGTTGAGTGTACAGAGAGGTAGGCACACTGGAAAATCTCTCCACCACACAATTCTGTCAAAGCAAAAGAGAATGTGGTTAAATTGATATTTTTTGGGCTCTTTTAAAATCTTTTTTTTCGTATTTTGTATGCAATGTGTGCACTTAGCAACAGAAAAAGGGAGCTGTGTTTGTGTTGCTGAAGAGCTCATACACCACATCTGAGGAGAGAACCCTCAGCTCCTGCTCCTGAGTTCTCAAGAAACTAACTTCCTAACTCTGTTTCTGGCCTACTAGCTCCCCCTGCTGCTTCATTAAAAAAAACCAAAAAAAACAAAGAGGCTTTGAATTAACTCTGCAAACCCTCACCTCTTCTAATCAATCCATTTCTCAACAAAAATTCCCACTGGTGTGCAAGCTATTTTAGCAGGTGAGAATACTCAGCCGTGATTTGGAGAACAGCAAGATATACTTTTTTTTTTTTTTTTTCACGTGTCATGCTACGGCAAAATTTACCGGGCGAAATTATGTATCCACTGACATGTAATATTCATCAAAATGTTCAGAGGAGGATTCCCTAGCTCACGAGTCATTAAAATCTGAATAAAATATAAATGACCCTGGTTCATTTGCCAGGTTTGAGTGTCTCACTCACATGAAAATATTTGATAACCATCTAAACTGGCAGTCAGGGAAACAACAGGAATACAGATTATCTACACAGCACATTGTGTCCTGCGGACTTTGCCACCTTAAATTTTGAGGAATGCTATTAAAATCGTGGTGATGAAAAATGGAAGAGGATGATCTGAAATATTGTCTATAGTAGATGCCTGCGACCTTGAAAGATAAGAGGCTCGATATGCTTATTGATTAGCAAGTCTCTGCAGACTAAGGAAAATAAAATGAGAACCACCATGACCACTGGGAGGATCTGTTTGTGACCTAAAAAGTAAAGAACAATTAATCATTTTCTTTTTACATGCAAGAACTTCCCCACTTGTACACTTAGTACAAGTCCAGTTACTGGCAGCAGAGTTCTCTTCATCTTGTGTTTTTCTGCAGACTCCAGCTGCCCACTAAAATGCAAAGAGCCACAGGGAGAGAGGGAGAGAGAGATAGACAGAGAGAGGGAGAGCGAGGCTTAGTCAGAATGTCTCACTTTAAACTGGAATTATCAGCTCTCTTTTTAATCTTTGAGGTATGAAACGTTTGAATTCCATATAAGCCGCCTACTACGGTAGATTGTACTTTACCCGCCTACTAGAATGCCAGCCCTGCACATAGCATATTTGGCCATACAGCAGTATGCTGCACACACAGTATAAGACATTGTTTAGTGTGTGGGAGCTCATTTTGGCAGTGTTTGACAGTTAAGCTTTTGTTTCTGTGAGCTTTATGTTTGTTAGTGTTAGTGTTAAGGCAAAGCTCCTCAGAAACAACGCGAGGGAGCAAGAAGAGGACAGTAAGCATGATGGGAAAAAGTCATGATAGAAGGTCTGTAATGGTTCGTGCGGGTGATAATAGCCTCTAACTGTAAGTGCTGTTGCTTATTTATCCCCAGCTATTCCAATTTTAATGAAAGAAACATGAGTAACAATGCTGTCAGCTCATACAAAGCAGGAGCAGGGCAGAACTAAAAATAAAGAGCTAATATTCTGCACTGAAGGGATATAATTTCATAGACATGAAAATATATGTGTCCCTGCTCACAAAGACTGGATAAACATGATGGTCCAATAAAGAATTGGTATCATCACAGTGCGTTCAAAGCCTGCTTTTGTACCAGTCCCTCCCTCTAATAAACTATGACAGCTGGTTTAGGCCCTCAGTTGTTTCAGGCCAAAACAGTTTTAATCTAGTTTGGGGGCCATAATGAAATGTTCTGTTCATAAGGCCTGTAACCATATTAGGAGGAGGGAAACTTGATATTGAGGTAGCCTCCATGGCAACAGTGCCGAGGACCGGGAGTCCAATGTTTGGGAGGATTTTGAAACAGATTCGTCAGGCTTGAGGGGAGATGACAATGTGGAGAGGCAGGGGGGTGCTGAAGGGGTTGCGTTAGCACGGTGAAAATCCCTTTGGAAATAAAATCTGAATTCCTTATGATCTTTTGGCTTTACCACACATGATCGGGGTCAAGAACAAGAGTCATTGATATCACATTGGACATAAAGATGAGTGTTTTATATTGTAGAAATACTGAGCATCTTTTAACATATTTAGGACTGTAAAAACATTTAAAGTTGTCTGATCCAGAAAAACAGTCCAAATTTCAAGGGAGTAAAATAATTTCCAGACTCTTTATCACCTCCTTCTCTTTGCCCTTAACTGAGTATTCTGTCACTGTAACAGTAATGTGCCCTCTCCTGGTTCACCACACTGAGGAGAAGAAGGGTTGTTTCAATGTCCTGAATGAGTGTGGATGGAATAAAATGAATACTCCCTGTGACATTTAAGACTTTTAGGAAAAAAAACACATCTCTGACACAGGCAAAAAATAAGCTTTTGTTCCAACTGGTTGTCAGTGGTATTCATTCAATTCTAGCTATGTCAAACACTGTCTTTGTCCATTTTCCTAAAACCTCTAGCTGGCACGACTTAGAAAATTCTGTTGATTTTGTCCTCAGTGATCCTGGAATTAAACTGGGAGCAGATGAAGCCATAGTGTCATAAAATTGCACACTGCTCTTTATATGCATTTCAACAACAACAAATATAAAAAAGCTGTGAAAATGGTGAAAGTTACAACAAGACCAAACTCTGAATAAAAATCGTACAACTCGAACAAGATAAATGCTGGACTTTTTTTGAACAACACATACTACAAATTCAGAAATACCTCTGTGGATCAGTGTTACCCGAAGGTCATAAGGAGTGAAAAGAAAGTCTTTGGACACATATAGGTATGGGAAGCTCCAAGCTACTGGTTCAGTTATATGGATTGCATTTGAGTTTAAAACATCAAAATCTGCGAGTTGGTGGTTTTACGATACACATCAGCACAGCAGATGATAACATCAATTGCACTAAGGTGGATTTGCATAACAACAATTGGCACTCATGGAATGCGCCATCTGTATGAAAGAAAGGGGAGCCTCAAAGCTGAGGTGTACAGAAAACCCATCTTCACAGGCCAGAACCTCCTGTTTGATTCTCCCCTTCCACTTGAGCATAAATGGACCAGAGATCAATCCTTGCACCACTGAGCTGAGACTATAAAAAAACACTGAGGTTAACGCGAGGGGAAGAGAAAAATTCTCAAATATTTATTGTCAGTTTTGGATCCCACAAGTCCATGGTAATACATGGATAAATGAGATGGATCTGCTTGACATTAAAAACAATTTCTTGCCTTTGTTTAAATCTGGTTTTGCCATTTCCTGCAATAGATAAATGACTTGGTAAACAACACACTGTTACTTCACTTTTTTGTCACCTTTTCTTCACCTGTCCTGCATCTAAACTGGAGTATTTTGATCTTCCTTTATTTAAAAAAAGTCACAACAAAGTCTTCAATAAAATCATCAATATGAAGCAAGGCTTCCATTTCAGAGTAAAGATGAAGGTGACAGTAATTCAATTTTGGCTCAAGTTTTGCTTCTGGGGTTATTACATGGCATTGACACAGCCCAGACGCAGATTTGTGGTTATGTAAGCTTGCCTTACACTTCAACATCAGTCATGTTGTCTTGGCAACTTGCCCAGAAACAACAGTACATCACCATGTAGCTGGGGAAAGATAATTCTACCACAAATTCAGCCATATCACACTCGATAAGACTCTTACGATAGCAAATACAGGTACTGATTTATAACAGTATACATCTGGGTCCCAATGAAAGGGCATAGCCGGGAGGTGACAGGCATATTGTAAATGGTGAGCACAAACTGGATCCTTGTCTGTGTCTATGTGCATTAACACATGTGACAGATGTACAAACACAGCAACACGCACCCAAGATTTGATAAATATCTATGCGGATTGAACAAGCAAACCCCCAGTGACCTAACCTTTAATTTTACCTGTTTGTCTGTATTCACAACGAATTCACAAGTAGCTTTTCCAAAATCTCTGTTCAGGAAGTTACTAATGGCACAGTAGTGCCAATCTGGTGTACCACATGTTAATACTGCCCCCTCCTTCTCATAATCACTGACACCGCCCCCCACATGCTCTTCAGTACCCACCTGACTCTCGTTCATGAAAGAAAATCAAGTGTCATCATCCGCAACTTGCTTTGGCTCTGCTCCTCCGGGTCCTTCACTCCCTGACTGTCGCTGTGGAGAAACGCCGCAGCTCAAGTACACACTACCTGTTTGGCTGGTGTAATATTGGTCCATGGAGGATCAGGATTGAGCCACATTTGCATTTTAATTTTATATTCTGCACCATAGCTCCCACATTTTTAACTACTTTGTGCTTGTTTAATAGTCCTTGGTGAAATGAATTTGCAGGTTTATAATAAACAAAGGATTTCATTATGCAAATACAGACCCAAGTCAAACCCCGGACTTGTATGAATATTTGTGTGGATGTTTGCTGATATACAATCTATCGACTTGTGGTTTTCCAAATGATGCAAGACTCACTGAGAAGGAATGCCTGTGAGTATTATTGGATTACCTGTGATCAACGCTGGATACAATTCAGATGCTGCTGCACATGCAGTTTTTTCAAATCCACCTTTACTTGTAGACCATAAAGCATCTCATGCTTATGCAGCACTTCCATCACATAGTACTGGGTTAGTTGCACATGTGAGTGCATGTTAGAAAAACAAACAAACTATAGTGTCTGTTCTTTTAAGTAAACATGAAATTACTAATAACTCAGGGTGTTTTAATGTATCATTATTTTTGTTCATGACAAAAAAACACCAGAAGAATCTTTCAAGATACCTTTCAAATAAGATTTTGATAAATGTAAGTGCAAATTAACTGAGGATCTAAATTTTTGCTGACAGCACTGTAAACATAAATCGAGTACTTCGATGGATGCAGGTAAGGATGGTGTGAATGGAGGCAGCAGGTTTAGGATTTGTCTGCCCAAAGCCAATCTGGAAGTAAAAATATTCTTGTAATACCCCTAATCAGCTTTCTTGTAAGACATTAACAACAAATATGAATAGCGATTCACTTTGCATTATCTCTGAGTGAGTGATTTTTGCAAAGAGAGCATCCTGATTAAACAAAAAATTTTCATTTTAGCTGAATGAGTTCATGGCAGTCTTTTAATATCCCATGGTCTATTTTTTATTCATCCCAGCTAAATTTTAAAAAGTCATTTTAAAAGCTAAAGGTCATCGTGCATTGGTGGACATGTCTTTTTATGGGCTAACACAACGGATTCCAGGAGGCAGAGGGTTGCAGAAAATGTTTAACTGAAGTCACCCTGGCAACAGTGCCCTTCAGAATTGACAGCTATTTATCTTGAGGTAATTAGACTTGTAAACAGGAAGGAACATCCACCCTCAAATGAAATATTTCACACTGCTGTTTCTTCTTCAAAGCACCGCTATGCTGAAACCACAACTAAAAGGATAAATGCCTTGCAGAAGCAGCGTTTAGCTGCTGAACGATGCACCAGGGTACAATGTGTTAATGTCAACTTGCTTAAAGTTCCTTTTCACAGTAATGAAAAAGTGTCCTCTTCTGCACTGCAGCCTGATCAGTTTGTCATAATGAGAGCTTTCTTTAGGGAGACGAGCTGAGAGAAAGGATGGCAGCACATGAATTATCCTTTAGCCCAGTGGCTTAGCAGAGTGGAGACTTCAGCCTTTTCTCCTCTTGACTATTCAGAGACAAGCCTATTAACTTCTGAATTAAGTTTCACAGCAAACTGTACAGGTAACTACCGAAGTAGTCTACAACCATGCTGGGAGTTCTGTGAGGCTGTACAGTGGCAAAGCTGTTCTTTGAGTTAATTACTTACATCAGCATGGCAACATGGTCACAATTACAATACAACAATGGATTCAGGTTATCTGTAGTTCCTGAAAAGGGACACTTGTGCAACAGTGGTTTGTGCTGCAAATCTCATTACAGTTGGCGACATTGGACCCACACCTGCAGACCTACTAGCCACAGTAGCTTAGTAGTTCATTGACTCATAATGAGCAAGTATCCAGCAAATCTTGGATTCATTTAGTTATTTATCAGTTTATTAATCCTTCCTTATCTGAGTCGAGGTCCTTTTAAGTGACAGGATTCATTGTTATATACAAGTGGGATTGACTGAAAAAATGTGATATAGATGCCAATAGAACCATATACTTAATAAATAAAGTAGGCTTAAAAATAACTGTAGGCCTTATTGCCCCATACTGGTCTTCCACCATCCTTTGACCACTTTCACTGTGCTACAACTATAAAATTATATTCTGTGTGATATTAAAAAGTTCTTGAAAAGGACATGCTAAACATCCCTGGGATGTTTAGCAGGTATACTTTTTAACCTGAGTCATATTAGTTATCCATTTAAACTGATGGAAAATTTATTGCCAAGCTTGTGACTTGGTGTTTCTAAGGTAAATGCTAACATTTACACAGGGAAAATGCTAAATGTTGATGTATAGCAGATATATTGTTCATGATGTTAACCATAGTATGGTGGCATGCTTACATTTTTCAAACTAGAATGACATTAAGTAGAGTGCAGACCTCTGACCGAGGCAGCTGTCAAACAATATGCACCAGACTTCAGAGAAAAAAAAAATTAAGAATCCGGGTAAATGATTTGGATTTCCTCCAATATGTAACAGGTTCCTGGCCAGGGAAGAACCTTTTATTCCTTCCACTATGTTTGGTACCAACTGGTTCAGAAGTTTTTGAATAATATCGTGACAAATAATCAAAACAAACAGACACAGGTGAAAACATAACCTTCTTGGCCGAGGTAATTAGCACTACTACACAAAGTACAGCTAAGGCTGTATTATCATTTGCTTCACAGGTAATGGTGAATGAAGGAATTACCAAAGTGCAACTATTCCATGAAAGTCTGTACAAAATTTAATGGCATTCCATCATAGTTGTTGAGGTATTTCACTAAAATCCAAAAATGGTGGTGCAAGATGAAAGGAAAAACAAATGTCTGTATGAAATTTGAATATATTCTGTTTAAATAGCCTAAATATTTAATTATAACCTGAGGTGGTGGGTAAACCAACTGACAATACCGT
Source organism: Istiophorus platypterus (assembly GCA_016859345.1). Lineage (NCBI taxonomy): Eukaryota > Metazoa > Chordata > Actinopteri > Istiophoriformes > Istiophoridae > Istiophorus > Istiophorus platypterus. The sequence goes on from CM029126.1 coordinate 15,878,355, forward strand.
TCCCAGAGCCTCTCTGCAAGCTTGGCTAAAGATCTGACACAATGTGCACATTGAACATGAGCCAACAGTCCAGACTGGTGCTCACAGAAATTATCGTTTTATAGAAACCTAATAACATGACCGAGTGTGTTATCGCAGTCTGAGCTGTGGAAAACACATTCTGAAGTTGCGTGGCCATAGAAAACAGCCACACAAGTAGGATTTATCAGGTGTATTGTCCCTAGATTAGGTCCCTTTTTCTTTTTTCCTTTTTTTTTCTTGCTGACTCACTGAGGTGAGGGAGTATCTGCTGTTAGTCTGGGTTTGATGTAACATACAGTAGACTGGGAAAAGTTTTTGGGTTTTTTTTTCTTGCAGCTCCTCTTTGATTTTTTTACCTTCAGTAGAGCACATTCAGTCCCTGCCAGCTGGCTATACATCTGTGCACACTGTTTGGACAGGAAACAACGAACACAACGTGAATGCCTTAATTATTTTAACCAAGCATTTTGCCACACAGGAAATTACTGAAAATTGGAAAATGACTAGCAATTTTGTTTGTGAGACCCTGCTGATGCCTCGAAGGAGAAAGTCATTTTCCCACTTTCTCGCCCTCTACAATAACATCATCCCTGGAGCTAGTTGGGTTTCAGTGCTTCGGTCAATGATGCTTCAGAAGGATGGATACCTGCTGTCATGGGGGTTTAAACCAGCCTTTCAGTCTCAAATTCTCACTCATCCAGTTAAAAGATGAGGCCCCTCATCACCATGCCAATGTGCTTCCCTCTTCTCTAAAAAGCAGACTTTTCTGTCAGCAGGGTATATCAAACCACCTCTCAGCATTTCTTTGAATCTCCCTCACTACATTCTTCCAACTTTCCTCAATACATGACCCTCTTCTCTACCCCTCATCTTTCTTAAGTCCCTCAGTCCTTCTTTCCTCCATTTTTGGAATAAGGAGTACTTCAGTGATTAGTGTCTGACCCATCAGCAGACTCCACTCCTGGTTGATATTAAAAAGACACGCTTTGCTTCCTGTAATCTGAGGCATTTGTCCACATTTGATAGCATTTTGACGGGGTGGATTTTCAAAAATAAAACCTATGACTTGAAGATACATAATAGAGCTGTAAAGATTTCAAAGAGATTTCAGTATTGTTGAAATGGCCACATTAGCTTAAAGGAAGTGCATTCAAATTTAGTCATCAAAGGTGTTAACAGATGATATAAAGAAACTGGAGAGGGTTGAGAATGGGCTTGTGGACAGTAATGGCTTCAGTCTTATGTCTCTTGTCAATCACATAGAAGTCTTTGTTGCTTAGTTTGCTTGGGCTTCTTTTCTTTTTCCGTTTTGTTTTCTTTTGGCCATTGACAGACTCAGTTAGTCAGTCACAGTGTGTGCCATGTGCCTCTTAGCCATTCAGTTTCCGTTTTCCTGTGCCACCCTATGTGAACCAAAACTGCTTCATATTTCGGGGTCATGTACAGTCAGGTACGATTAGTATTTGGTATTTGGAAAAGTGAGACAAATTTGTAATTTTGCCTCTATACACCACCACAATGGATTTGAAATGAAGCCATCAAGATGTGATTGAAGTTTAGACTTTCAACTTTATTTCAAGGGTTTTCACAAAAATACCACATAAACCGTTTAGGAATTACAGCCATTTTTATACATAGTCCTTCATTTTCAGAGGCTCAAAATTAATTTGACAGGCCAAAATAATTATAAATAATAGGATTATTTTTATGCTTGGATGAAAATCCTTTGCAACCAATGACTGCCTGAAGTCTGGAACCCATGGACATCACTAAATGCTGAGTTTCCTCCCTTGAGATGCTTTGCCAGTTTGTGGGTCTTTCTGCCCTCAGTTTTGTCTTCATTAAGTGAAAAACAAGCTCAATTGGGTTGAAGTCAGGTGACCGACATGGCCATTGAGGAATATTCCATTTCTTTGCCTTGGGAAACTCTTGGGTTGCTTTCACAATATGTTTTGGTTCATTATCCATCTGTACTCTGAAGCAGAGCAAGTTCTATCACTTTTGCAGCATTTGGCTGAACCTCAGCATGTAGTATAGACCTATACACCTCAGAATTAATCAGCAGTCACCTCATCAATAAACGCCAGTGACCCAGTTCCACTGGCAGTAATCTTGTTTCAGGACTGGGCAGGATTTTCTGGCAAAGTCTAATATGTTCTTGAGTGACACCGTTGATTTGCACCTTGTGGTAAAACCTCTGTATTTAAATTCATCAAGTCGGCTCTTGATTATAGACTTGACAATGATACACTAACCTTCTGGAGAGTGTTCTTGACCCGATCAAATTTTTTTGAATGGGTTTTTTCACCAAGGAAAGAATTCTGCAATCATACACGTTAAGCATCTTCTGTGGTCTTCAGGCCTTTTGGTGTTGCTCAGCTCTCTGGTGCGTTCATTCCTTTTAAGAATGTACCAATTTGTTGATTTATCCACTTCTAAGGTTTCTCTCATCTGCCTGATTGGTTTTGGGGTTTTGTTACCCTAATGATGGCCTCCTTCATTTTGCATCAATGTTTCTTTGGACAGCACATTGAGAGTTTCCACGAACTGTTATCAAATCTAAATTCAAGACTTGCAATCAATTCCAGACCTTCTATCTGCCTAAATGGTCATGAAATAATGAGAGAACATGCCATAATCTGGTCATGAAACTCTCAGTGAGTTGTCCAATTACTCTTAGCCTCTGAAAATGAGGGAGTATGTATGAAAATGGCAGCAATTCCTGTAAACAGTTAATGTTGTATTTTTTTTTAAACCCCTTCAATTAGAAGTGAAAATCTACATCTCAATCACAGAAGGCATAATAACAGAAATTGTGACTGTCCAAATACATATGTACCTGACTGTATTTTTTTTATATTCTTTGACAAAGTATAGATGTAATATGGTTTGAGAAACACTTTGAGGTAATTTACTGCTATAAGTAGTGAATATTTAGGTCTATTTAAAGGATAGTGCTGGTGGTGCTTTCTTTTTTTGAATCAACAAATCCTCTGAAAAAGCCAAAATAACAATGAAGTGGTGCAGTATTGTCTGCTGATACTGGTCTATGTAGACACAACCTGATGTGCCCCATGCCACAGAACTGGCTTATCATTTATCCAAAACAGTAAATCAGTTGTTGCTCGGTTTGACAATTATAAAGCCAAAGGACATTCATTGGGTCAAGAAAATTCCACTCTGTCACCCTAACCTGCACAAATTCCCTGTGTAGTTTCATTCATTGATGTTCTTTCATTCTATTATCATATTATATGAAAATTTAGATTCTCTTCCAATTTCAAGCTACAAGGTACTTAATCAGAGCTTCCAAAATTCGATCAAATTTGATAGAAGATTGAGTTGCAATCATCCTCTCTTCTAAGACGTCAGAATTAGGTTTTTGCTTTAATGAGGAAATTGGAAAGAAAAAGCTCCTGAGCTGAAGTTAGCCTCACTGGTGACTCAAAATGAGCCAAGAATGATTAGTGAAAGATCTGTTTCAGGATTAGAGCTCAGGAATTTAAATGTAATATCAAAAATGCCAAACCAAGAAGGTTGAATTTTAGCATATATGGGAAAACTGAGTACTGGCATCCATGACATATGGGAGAAATAGCCAGAGATTTTATGAAGTTTTACTTAATAGTGGAGTCTGTGTGGTACTTGAATTTAATTAAACAGCATGTAGCCCTGTTTGTGTTTGTTTGTATTCGCTAAAGTCCCTCCTCCGGGATGTCATGAGGAGTGGGGGCACCGAGTTCTTTAGCTCTAAAGCAATCCAGAGAAGGAGCATCCTCTTCTAGCAGCCAGTCACACAGATAGGTTACAAGTCTTTTTCATAGTGGATATAAAACAAAATCTATCACTGACCGTTTCAAATGTTGTTGAGTTTTTGTACATAATCTCTTTTTGGAGATACCTAACACAAATATATCTTGAGAGGTCATATTTTCTTTTCATTTGTGCAAAAGTAGCAAAGGTATGGCCAATGTACAGTTCTCCTACATTGTGTATTCCCATCCCACTCAAATATCAAATGAATGTTTAATCATATATAGATCGATTGAAACTTGAATAATTTGCCATAGAACTGGCGAAATATATTTTAAGATTAAAATAGGAGTTGCAGAACTCATCACAAAACTGTTAAAAACACATAAAAACAATCCTTACTGTTGCGTAGAGTGACATTTTCCATAATTTTCTAGTGTAACTTATTCTGAAACAGCCCTGAAACTTTACTTGCTGGAGACCAGTCCAGTGTTTTGGTGTTTTTATTGGATTTGTTGATGATAAGGGTAGAGTTTGAAAATAACATACAGATAAGAGCACCAGTCTTGAATATTCCTTCCATCTTCAACATGAAGGACTGTATGCAACACAAATGTAGACTTTCAGACCATTTGCAGGTAGGAGAGAAAGACCACTTGAGAAATGGGTGAGAAATGGATGACCAGTGCATTACTATTGCAATGCTGTGCAGTGCTAACAAGATTGCAAGATTTATGCTAATGTCTGCAAGTTGCTGTCAGGAGTAATTGCAGAAGAACAAAATGAGGACTTTGAAATAAAAAGTGGGAAGAACAGAGTTGAACAAAGTTAGTCTCAATGTAACATCAGCGGCAGATCTCCTTTTAGCTGTGCAGAAACGTTATCATGCTGTTATGAACTATTTAAGCCAGGTGCACTGGTTGGGTGTACGTGACTGCCCTCTGCTCTCCAGCATGAGGTTAAAATGTGGTTAGAAAAACAACACACATCTTCAGATCTCTGTTACATCTGAATTTTCAGAGTACAAGCTGAAAGAACACCATGCAATGCAAGACATTACAACATAAACTGAAATCCACCATAACTTGTTATCAGAATCAAAGTTCCAAACCTAGGGCACATAATGTCATCTGAGCAAGTTGTATTCACTGAAGAAGGCCATGGAATATGGTTGAAATCTCTGGTTTAATATTCCAACTTTTTCTCAAATGAATAAATAAATAAATAAAAACAGATTAAGATGTATTCTGGTGTTGCAGGCTAGTGTCTGTATGCAAAGAGCTGCCAATCATTTAGAGGTAGCGGGACCAAGTCTTCTGTGCTGAGGCAAGACTTTTGCTTACATGTGTGTTTTGCCTTTAAGGGATCCAGTAAGACTTCAACTCAAGTGACTCTGACAGCTGATGAATTCATGTGGCATCTTTGGGTTCAACAACATTCTATTGTATTATCCAAATAGCAATTCTCCTCTTCTCCTTCCTAAATATCAGGAGCTGGAGTTGTTCAAACAAAAATTTGTGCATTCAAATCAACGCCACTGCCCCCTCAAAGATCTCTCCTCTACACAGCATACAGTATATTTCAACTCCCTCATAAGCAGATTTTTATACACTCAGGTTTAAATTAGAGTGGACTGCAGGTGCACATCTGCCCTGTTGTGGAGCAGAGTTAACAGCAAGCTGTTCTCCTCATTATGCAGCATTAAACCTCCCTCTTTAAGGCACATTCACTTTCAGTAATTACTGGCAAAAGTGGTAATCACATCCCTGAATGTGAACATAAATAAATAAATAAATAAAAAGAAAATATTGCCCTCTATTTCAGATATTCAAACTCGGGCATGACCTGTGCTCCTGAGGATGTGAAAACGTTGCTCACAACATGATTAAAATGACAAAAATAAGCCAAATTAACAGTCCATATGTAAGAGCCAGTCTCTCCAATAAATGGCGCAGTTATGTGCAAGCCATTTGAAATTGTTTAATGCTGTGCACTTTACTGACATACTGTATAAATACACTGCTAATTAAATAAGAGTGGTGATAAGTGTGTTTTAGTACTGTGCAGTTTTCAAACTCGTTGCACTCACATTAAGTAAACATGCCTTTCATGCTTCCTTTCTTCTTTTCTCTCTTTCTTTGTCTTAAAACTAGAATAGCTGCTCATATTTTGATAGAGAAAAAGACATATTCATATTGTTGCTCTCCTTGTTAGTTTCTCTTTTGATTCACTACAGAGATACTAAAATCCGTGAAACACCACTCAGTAAACCATACTGATGGCTTACAAGAAGTCAGCAGAGGTGTGAGAAAAACAATTTACAGAAGTAGGAAGATGATGCAGATTGGTGCTCATATTTGAAAGATAAAACTCAGGGAGGCTGCAGAGATCATCAAAGAGAGACAGACAGACAAAGAGGGAGGGAGAGAGAGAAGACAAGATTGAATACCAAATGCACCAGAAAGATTGGACACTTTCTATCCACCGACCGGGTGACTAAAAAAACACAGACTCCCTCAGGAGCAACGAGTGGATAAGAGGATGATGGAGCAGTGCAGCGTAGCTTGTGAATCAGGTGGTGGGGCTTGGACTTGCGGGTGAGTTGTGTTTGAGCACAACAGATGGTGTTAAGTGTTGAATGTTGAAAAACAGATGAACCGGTAAACTCATTAAGCCTGGCTTGTGGGTCAAGAGAACCATGCCAAGAATGAGAGAGAATGCTCCAGAAAAACAGGAAATCATTTTTTTTTTTTTTTGGGGGGGGGGGGGGGTAATGTATCCATGTACACATTACTGCCAGAGCTGTATGTATTTACAGCCTTTCTCTGTCTCTGATATTTTCCCTTGGCTGTGTGCACTAATAACTATGAATTACAATATATCAGTCCCCTGCTGATCATGAAGCTTTCACCAGCTCATTTGTACTTGCAGGCTTCTCCTTAGCAATGCCACTTATACTAACCAGAACACAACACAAGTATGATCAGGGTTAATTAAGCCAGCGAAAGGCTTCAAGTTGCCGGGTCTACCCATAATATCTGTGGTGAGCTGCCTTCAAGCCCATGCAATATCAAGCAGCCATTTTCTTTAGTCAACTAAAGCAATTCTTAATTGTATGCAAATAAGACTGACCTGGGTTTAAGATGTGAAGCAACAAATTCTGCTTATCATGGGCTCAGCATGACAACTAAATGCAGCATGACAATGTACTTCATTAAGACCGACTTAATGAAACGATTCATGTTTGTGGAAACTCATTCAAACGACTAGAAGGACTTGTGTGTGTCAGGACACTCCAAACTGTCATTAAAGTTATATGATTCATGTTTGGAGTTAATCCTGCAATCCCTCCTCTCATCGCTGTTTTTTCATACTGAGTTCCAAAAACTCCCTTCCCCCTATCCTTCTATCCCGAGTCAGGTCTGATCTGGTGCTCTCCTCTATTCCCTTACCTCCCTCAGCCATCTGTCACAGTAGCATTCTTGCTGCCAAGCATCTTCTTTGAAAAGATTTTCAAGCTCATACTGTCTCACACTCAATATTTTCTCGGTTTTACTAACTCTTTCTTTTGTAGATCCCAATAAATAAGCATAACACACATATTCTCATCCAGAGTCTCTCCAACATGCACTGAAACGGACAGCACTGATTTTTTTGCCATGTTCTTTTCCTACACATATTCTTAAATTCAGTGTTTTACTACCCTTATTCACAAAATTTGAATCAAAAAAGAACATGAAATATGGTGGAATACTGCCCTAAAAGGGCAAAACAATAACTACATATTTGCTCAAAATTGAGTTGTAACCAGAATCTATTTTTTACGCCCGCTTTAATGTTTAAGAAATATAATATAATATTATAATTATAATATAATATAGACATAGAATTGTGTATTATCTGTAAAAATAGCTTTTTGAAATTGCAGTAACTAAAAACCTGACATTAAAACCAAGCTTTGTGTTCCTCCTCTTGCTAGGCACTGATCTAGTGTAGCTGAGCAGAGGCAGCTGCCATCTCAACTTTTGACTAAACTGGAATTCATGCAGTTGGTTGTGTTATGCTACCATTAAATCCCATATTTAAAATGTATTAAAATCTAAAGTAATTACTTAGGCTATAATGATTTGATATAAAAATTAATAGTAGATGGACAGACAGTCACCAAGCAATTAACAAGTGATTTAATTCCTTTGAACCATGGACTTTAAATGATCAAAATAAAATTGATTTTATTAAACACAGGAGTTAAATGGACCAATAAATCTGAAGGAATAGGTATTTTGTATGACAATAATTTCTTAGGGCAAAGTAACCATTTTAAAATGACTTCTATCTATGACTTCTATCTGTTATAATGTTTAATATCATGTGAGTCACCATCATACACCTGGTTCTGTCATTTTTACAATTTTCTAAATGTTTTCCCAATTCATGACCTCCTGAGAGTCAGTTATTAGGATATGTTCTGCATACAAAATGAGATTCCAATTTTGCACTTAGCTATGACATTAGAAGTGAAACTGTTAACTGCAGGCTTCCACAGTGGATATGGGTGCTTGAGAACTCGTTATGTGAATGACGTCTTGATTCCTATTGTACCTCCACATCTCAGCTCTACGTTTCCTGCCGCACCTTGTAAAGCCTGAAAAATGATTATAGTACGTAATGAAAAGAGCGCTGATATGACCATAAACACTGATTCCCATGTGGAGCACTTCATGGTGGATGGATTAATATTGTAGATTACAGCTGTTTTGAACTCGTTGCAATTTACTACATAATACAGTGGGTGTTGATAACTGGTTTTTACCTTGACTATTTTTTTTAATCATCCAATTGTACACAGTGGATTTCATAGTGAGGGTTAAAGTCAAATAAGGAAAGCAGTTGTTTTGGTGGAGTAGACAAGCAGTCGACAAGGGGAAAAACAAAATTTACAGCCCTTTCTGTATCAAAATATGCAGCTTACAGTTTAGTTTTTATTTTGCATGTTGTGTGCACTCAGATAACTTTTTATTTTCACTATATTCTGGGAAAGCAAATATGTTGTGTTTTTGTGTAGGATTATTATAACCCTGTGAAAACAGCCCCTAAATAGCACGCGGCTCCAGGGTGAATAAAAGTTTGTAGAATTCCTCCTTGACCTTTGCCAGATTGCTTTAACGTAGGCCTTTAAAAGCTTTGAAATGTTTTTGTCCCAGAGATACAAACTAGTGCTTGATTAAATATTCTGTTTAAATTCCCCTGTGTTATCATGAATGAACCCCTACTCCTTATCACCTCATGCCAGTCCCCTCTATAAATATTTACCCCAGAGAGATGTGTCTGCAGAAGAATACCAATTCTATTACAGCAGACCTTCATGCCGAGGGGAAGAAGTGTGTGGCATGCCGCTGAGTATTGGATTAACAGTGAGTAAATTAATACAGCATCTGTTCTTCCTCTCATTCACTTGGGTTTGATATGTTTATATTCACTCTGTATATGTGCTCCAACTGCATTCCCGTCTGTGCCGATATATATTATCATTGAAGTTTTTTGGGGACTGGCAATCAGTGTAACAGACAGAGTCAGACATACTGAAACTATTTTACTACATCCAGATTTCACCCACAAAAATACAACAAGTCCACCAGCTTAAACAACTAGATACAGTTAAATACATAAAGAATTGGGACAGAAACACAATTTTCATAATTTTGCCTTCGTACACCATCACAATGGATTTGAAAACCAAGCCGTTTTACAATCTTTTTATACATTCATTTTCAGAGGCTCAAAAGTAATTGGACAACTGACTGACAGTCAGTTCCATGTTCACGTGTGGCCTGTTCCCTTGTCCTTTCATGACAAATGAATGAGATGATTTCAAATGTTGGCTTTGCATTTGGCAGCTATTCATGGAAACTTCTGATGTGCATTCCGAAGAGGTGTTGAAGCAAATGGAGGAGATGATCATTAGGCTGTTAGAAGCAAAACAAACCCATCAGAGAGATGGCAGAAACTTTGGTACATTCGTAAAAAAAGGGAATACACCAGAGAGTTCAGCAACACCAAAAGGCCTGGAAGACCAGAATAGATAACTAAAGTGGATGATCGCAAAATCTTTCCTTGATAAAGAAAAACCTGTTCATAAATATAGTCATGTCAAGAACACTCTCCAGAAGGTTAGTTTATCATTGTCAAAGTCTACAACCAGGAGACACCTCAATTAATTCCAATACAGAGGTTTTACCACAAGGCACAAACCACTGGTAACACTCAAGAACAGAGAGGCCAGATTAGACTTTGCCAGAAAACATCTAGAGGCAGTGTTATGGCATGGACATGTATGGCTGCCAGTGGAACTGAGTCACTGGTGTTTATCAATTAAGTGACTGCTAATAAAAGTATCAGGATCATTTCTGAAGTGTATAGTTCTATACTATCTGCTAAGGTTAAGGAAAATGCTGAAAAATTGATAGGATGGTGCTTCAAAGTACAGATAGATGATAACCCAAAACACACTGTGAAAGCAACCCAAGAGTTTCTCAAGGTATAGAGATGTTTTATTCTTCAACAGTCAAGTCAGTCACCTGACCTCAACCTAACTAAGCAGGCTTTTCACTTACTGAAGACAAAACTCTGGGCAGAAAGACCCACAAACAAGCAGTACCTGAAGGCAGCTGCAGTAAAGGCCTGGCAAAGCAATTCAAGGGAGGAAACTGCATTTAGTGATGTCCATGGGTTCCAGACTTCAGACAGTCACTGGCTGCAAAGGATTTTCATCCATGTATTAAAAATAATCCAAAAAATAAAAAAAAGTATGTTGGTTTGTCCAATTACTTTTCTGAAAATGAAAATGAAAATGTATAAAAATAGCTTTAATTCCTAAACAGCTGTAGTCTACGCTTCAATCACATATTGATGCTTTGTTTCAAATTCATTGTGCTGATGTACGGAAAAAAAATTATGAAAATTGTATTACTGCACAAATAGTTATGTACATAACCATAGGTTGCTTTCCATGTCCTCTAATATGACCCATAATGGTAATAACAACGATATCAATAATACGACCTGTAGCAGCATACCAGCAGCAGGCATAACACTGTAACAATAATAAGCACACATCACACTCTGGTCAAGTTTAAGAAAAGACCATAGATTGGTTTAAAATAAGACTTTTTAAGGTTAGAGTTCCTTTGTCATGGTAACAATAATGAACACACAGTTACGGTTGTGGCACAGTCATGGATTAAAGAAATAACTGTCTTGCAAAAGAAAGTTTAAAAATCACAAATAGTCAAAGTTGAAGCAACAAAGGCGGAGATATCCTTAACTTTAGGTCCTGGTAGTGTTTTGAACTCCTCTCTTCCAGTTTGTAGCACAGGCTTTCTGTTAAAAATTTGAATTTTCAAGTCCCAATAACAGTACTATGCTGTTTTAGGATTTTTTTTTTCCTCACTTTGCAGCGCTGCTTTCAGAGTACCAGAAAATATTTAACAAGTTTGTTAAACTGTTTCCAGGTGAGTAAACTGTTAATTTTTCCCTTTAAATTAAAATCATAACAGATGAGTTGTGGTCACAGCGTATGGTTGCATCTCTGTCAAAGTAATAATGCAGCCTCAGTTTCACTGAACCTCTGGAATACATTTTTGCTCTGTTATGGTCCGCAGGGAGAGAAGCTTTATTAGTTAGAGAATTTCTTTGCCATTTTGGGAAATAAAAGCTAATTATGAGCTTTAGAGGTGTTGGTGGGGAGATTTTGTTACCTTTGAACAGAGCCAGCCAGGTGAAACTACTGTATTTTCTTTCTTTATGCTAAGATAAGATAATCAACTGTCTGCTGTGTTTACTTATATTTACTGATGATAACAGATGAGTCATATTCTTCTCCTCATTTAACTATGCAAGAAGGCAAACAAGCAAATATCCCAAAACATCAAATCATTCTTTAAATCACTTCGACACACAACTGAAATACAGTTGTTCACAGTTAGGTTTGGTGTATTTGTATCACAAGATGATACAAGTTGTTCATATTGTTGCAAATAAATGTAATTTGAACATAATTTCACTGAAGATACTCTTGTAATGTAACATATGGTCCATAAAACCATTTTGTCATCAGTTTTCCAAAATAAACTTTGATAGAAACTAAATAGATTTGTTTTGTTTTGCAACATATATCACATTATATCTTGATTATATATTTAAGAATACACCTAAAAAAATCTGTATGCTGTATTATATGTATATATTAAGGGAGGGGTAACTCTTTTTGTGTGTAAATAAGATATGAATATATCAACTATTTTGATTCAACAACTGCATTAACTCAATTATGTTGTTTCCAAGTCTGGATTTGTGACAGGGAGTTTACTTATTCTGTGCTCTATAAGTGTTTGAGCCAGCAGTGAAAAGTAGCAGAGGGAGATGACTCACAAGTGCATGTGGGTGTGCAGCTCATTAATCCGCAGAGAGTTGCTCTTCACACAGCGTGAAATGCATTGTGGTCCCTTTCAAGGACATATTCCTTTAGAGGACTCTTGAGTTTCCACCAAAATGCAAACCACCGTTATCTTCATCGGAGGCATTTATTTGAAATAAGAATATCATCAATCTTTAATAAAATCTATAGCCTGATTTATCTGGACTTGAAAGTGCTGAGCACCATAACTAATTTTCAAATTGGCTGCAAATGAAATGGAGGCAGACTGGATTATGCTCATGTAGCTGCAATTATAAAATATTTTGTTTTTCAAAGAACTAAAAGGGATATAAATATATATGTTTTTGCATCTTTTCTAGCATATGATAATCAAACCCCTGAGCAGTGGACGCACCTGAAATTAGGTGATCATGTCTACTAAAAAAAAAAAAATATTTACCAAAAAACCAATGATGTTCTGATACATATTTGTCTAAATGCTTGAAAAAGAAAACCAAACACGCAAAAACAATCGAAATCAATTCAAATTAAAAGAATAAAATTATTAAATGTACGACCATACTCCCACAGGGCAATATGGTGCTCAGGTTAATTGGGATGAAAAGGAAGTTTTGCCCCTCCCTCCACCGTCTCTAAAAACTCTCGCGAACCAAGTTTTAAAATGCTGCTCCCTCACAATGGAGAGGCTAAAAGAAAACCTTAATCAGACACAGTTTGACATTCCCAGAGTTGTTTTTATCAGCACTGCCCCTCCTCTCTGTGATTTAGTTACTTTGCTGGTGCTGTCAGCCTGAGCCCCATCTATCAGCCTGTGTTGATTCACAGAACTGGGAGTTCCACACCGCGGCGATTGCCTCCACCCATTTCTTGTTTTCCTTCAGACACTTCTATTTAGATTTTGTCAAGATACACTCATCACATTATATCTATTGTTTCAGAGAAATGAGTATGAGGGCCCTTTGCTTTTTGTATGTATCTTTATGCTCCTTTTGCTAGTACTCCCAACTCACCTCCTCAGCAGATAAGAAAAAGGATGTGTTACATGTACATGAAGACTTTTTTTGAAGATTTTTTTGGAGCCAGTATGAGAGGGCAGAACTTGTTTGTTTGTTTGTTTGTTTGTTTGTTTTTAACTATTATAAAGCTATCCTCTTGGAGCCAAAACACTTGTGGCTCCAAGATTTCCCCATCACAGATTGTCTATTTATATTTATTTTACTCTGATACTGATAAAGCTCCTGCTACAAGTAATGACTTCATATCATAGTGACTAAAAATAGGTTAAAGAAAAAAAAAGAATATGCACACTGAAACTCTGAAGTAGAGTAATTGCTTTAAAATTACCCTGGATTGCAATATTTTGGAGAATTTGGTAAAGTTGAATTGTTGCAGTCCAGTGAAAGGTAATCACTATAAAACTACTGTTGCCTAAAGTACAACGCTTTATGTTAGGTATTTGTGCCTCTTTTCACATAGTCTCTAGTTGTAGTTAGCCTAGGGCTATTTTTATTATCCCCCTTGGATTGGATCTGTGAATTAAACATTCAGATTGGTGATTTTAGATAGTTTTACTTGTTATCATCATTCTTTTATTCAACAGCCACTACCCACAATTACCAGTACTGCTTTTTATACAGCTGTTATAGACTTTCCCCTACATAAGGGCACAACTTCTCACACAAAATCAGCCGCTCACAGGATGCTCAACTGTTGCTGAATAAGCCGGTTTAGACTGTAGAAAAGGGATCAGAAAGGGTTGCCAGTTTCAAGCAGCTCTAAGGTCGGCTCTTTGAAGAATAGTAAGTCTATTCAGCAAGGCTGAGCCAATATACCATATAGCACCATTTCCCTTTATCATCTCTGTACCTCCCCAAAATTCAATTTAACAATTTCTTTACTAATCCTTAGTGTGGATGTAATCCCTTAAAAAGTCACAACAACTAAGCCCATCCAGTTGCATAATCCAAGAACTACACTCAGTGTTACAACTTAAAACTGAAAATAGATAACTCTAAACATCTGCTGCATGAGCATTGTCCTGTCTTGCTTAAGACTTTCATCATTCACTCTAAAAAGGAAGTTATTTTTAATGCTCCATCATCAAACACCTCTCCAACACTGATTTCCATTATAGAATATCGTAAAGATATTAAAACTAGTGATTGAAGGGAAACTTGAAATGGTTTTTCATTTCCTATAGCAACAAGCATGAAAAGCTTGTTCAAACACTTCCGGCGGAAAATCGAAACCAGTGCAGCAGGTGCACGGGTAATTGAATAGTGTGTATCACGGAATGGGGATGAGCAGAGGCAGCATAGAGATAGGCTTCAACAAAAGGATCCCAAGCCATCTGGAGTCTTTTGAGAAAACTCATACCCTGTGGCAGGAGGAGGAGTCTCTTCACCAGGTGATAGATTTTCAGAATTGGAACATAAAGACTCTTCTGTGAGACACAATGACAATAAGGGAAAAGATACTGTGCATTGAGTAAGAGGATCAGGGGCTTGACATTTTGACAAGCACATAATCATCATCAATACTACAATATATTCAATAAGCCATATAGATGATGCAAACCTTGTGTCCCAATTCAGTGCCACATCCTAACTGTATACAGTATGGCAATATAATCTTTGTAATATAATATATTCAGTAGGTTTATAAATGAGAAATCAATGTACTTATCCATTTTATACCAAAAGCTAATGATACAATTCTTGGACCATTGGACATCAGTCACATTACAACTTTAGAATGTTACTGCCAAATAAACCTCTCAAAGATAAACCAAAATCTTTTAACAAAAGTTTAGTGGTAATTTTTTGTTCTCTGTTAATTAGTGAGCTTTATAGTTGCTGGTAGGAGGATTTTGTTACTTTTGGACAGAGAACAGTTTGCCATTTTCCCTAGCTGTTTCCAGACCCAATGTTAAGAAGAGCTAATCGGCTGCAGATATACTTTACAGCCACAAGAGGTTATTCAAAGAGTAACACCCACAAAACAAGTCTGTAAAGCTGCAGTAGCACAAGATTTTGGGGAGAAAAAAACATCTAGGCTTCTTGAAGTTTCCTACTTTCTGGTTATCTGGGTATACTGGTTGGGAGTCTATAACCCTGCCGTATGCGGAGAGGTTAAGGGCCAGGAGGAGGGAATTTATTATCCTTGAGCAGCTTCAGGCTTTGGCAAGAGAGAGAGAGACCTTCAGATAGGGCATACGTGCTTCCCCCTCACCTCCGCCAGCCTCCAGTATCTCCTCAACCAGCTCATGATGAATAGGCCTGATCAGCGGGCGACCTGATTGGTGAAGCAAGGGACATAGAGGAAACTAAAAAGATGAAGAGGAGGTATGGGTTGTCTCTTTTGGAATAGACTGGATCTATTAGGTTTGTAGTAAAATCTGACAGTGCTGTAGAAGGAGCTCAGCAGTATATATCAGCACCAGCAGAGGATAATGCAATGTTTATGAAGACAGAGTCTCTCATGCTATTTTATAAGTAGTATTAACATTAGGCTATATGGTGAGCCAGCGCCTCATTATTGTCCTTTACAAAGCCACACTCACTGTGTAACTTTAGAAGGATTCTTCTAAAACAACCATTGATTTGCTGGAGCCTCACAGTTTACATCCCTCAGCAGCCTGCTTCATCAACCTTGTTATCTATATTTTAAGCTTCTATTTCCCCTAGCCTTTATCTGTCTACTGCAGTGTTACTTGGCTTAAAAATACACAGTGTGATGACTGATGACAAACACTGCTGGGATTTCTGGGATTGCCAGAAACCAAACATTGTAAAGTACAATACCCATTTGAGTAGCTAAATGCCACTCTAGAAAACAATGGCATTCAGTGCAATACAGAGAGAAATATAAAAGAGGAGATTTGAGTGACAAGTATAGTACATGTAAAGTATTGTATGCATGTGTTGTATGTATGTTAGTTGAATAAAGAAGGCACAGTGTCAATTTTTAACTTGCCCATTAACAGTGACTTAATGCCTAACATAAAACCTGCAAAACTGGGTATTTTTACACTACATTATTTGTAAAGATCAAGTATTATGTGTTAATTAGTGAACTCTGGAGGTGATGGTAGGTTGGTTTTGTTACTTTGAAAAGAGCCAGGCTAGCTGTTAACCCCTGTTTTTCCAGTCTGCTAACCCAAGCTAAAGTAACTGTGTCTTGGATTCAGTTACATATATAATGGACAGACATGAGAGTAAATAGGTGTATTTCTCTAAAACTATCCTTTCAAACCTATATAAGGAAAATAACAGATTTTTCAAAACCCTTCACAATTTTAGTTGAACCAGTTGTATATACAGCAAATCACAAAGTATTATCTGGAATATTATCTGGCTTCTGTTACATGTACTAACTGAACATTTTAAGCCCAAAGAGCCTAATGGACATTTCAAGTTCTTTTCAGTATAATTCTCATACTTCAATAGACCATTATTTGAACTGCAATGAGAATTAGGTTTACTATATGATAAAGAAAATTAGGTTTTACAGGGAGAAATATGTGGCAGTCCAGTTGTGTATCCACACTAACATGCAGTGACTCTGTAGCATTATTATTTCTGAGTACATTACAGCAAATGAAGAACAGGTATGACGTTTTCCATTTTGATTCCTCTCTAATTCACAGGTTGATAATGCTGTCTTCAGTTCCTTATGATTACATTGCTCATAACACAGTGATTTTCCAAATTTTTCTCAATGTAGTAACAAAAGTGAAGAAGACCATACGAAAATGCAGCAATAACAAAGGATGTGGGAACAAAAATAGCTGGCAGTACAGAAGAAGTTCATCAAAAAAAATAGAGAGATGGAAAAAGAAGTTGGCTGTCTGTCACCTGGCAAAAAGAGAAGGCAATTTAATAGCTCTGAACAAAGCTGTTCCCTCTAGCAAGTTAAACCTTTAATTACAAAACACGATAGGAGGCTAAGGCCACCCAATATTACCTTGGCAACCTTGATGCAAATCATACAAAGCAAATGAAGCATTTAAAGAGGAATGGAGAGGAGCCGTAGCTTTACAGCGCAAATACATAAACAGAGGAACCAAGACCCAGGGATTGGAGACAAGTGAGGCTCGGAGGAGAGGGACTACAAGCTGCTCCAGAAACGGGCGTATGAAAATTGATGGAGTCTGGGGGAAGCAATTGATAGTTAGAGGACAGGAAGCAGGCTGTAAGGCAATTATCGCTATCGCTGGCATTTGATTCAAGGCTGTCTGAGTGTGTAATACTGTGAATTAATCACCTCCTAGGTAGATATATCAAGAGCTCATTTCTGACTTATATTTCAATGATTCTTCCCCATCCTGGAAAATGTACTTTACAGCTGTTCTAATTAGCGCAGTGTATGACTTTCTACTCACTCAGGGTATAAACGTTATGTATGGGAGTGCGTATCCGTTTGTAAATAGGAGGGAGACAGACTCAGTGTATGAGCCAGCTTCACATCACTCCTGACAAATATCAACAAAAGGCACAAACCAACATAAACTTCTACACATTTAGACTAATGTAGGAAAAAAAAAAAAAACTATAGATATCTGTAAACAAAAAAAAGTGTTAACACTCAAGCCAGGATGTCTATACATATACAACATGTACACATATGTTTACGTATGTATGTGTTATGTATATATGTGTAACCCTTGAGCCTGTAGAGTGAGCAAGGGATCACTCCCACTATTATTCCCAAAGGAACATCTGCATGATAATCATTAGATTTGAACATGCACTGTTATTCTTAGACTATTAAGCAAAATATTTATAGTAATAACTGACATTTGTTGCCTCTTCACTGAGGGTTTAACTCAACAAAGGAAATTGCATACAGTATGTTTTTAGAATACAGATGTTCTATGATGAATATCCTGATGTGTAACAGGGGGGCATCATTATCAATAAAAATACATAAACAATAATTATATAATAAAACTGTCTTGATTGACCAGTAAGTTCCTTTTAAAATGTTGTGGTACATCAGTGATGTATGTTTGGAAAAATATGCAGATTGTTTGTGCCCCCTAATGGAAAGATTCACTCTCATAAACATCAGTTTTGTGAGATAAAACAGATCCTATGAGAGTGATTGAGCTTGTCTTTAAAGAAGAATTACAGACAATGCAACACCTTTTTTTCCTGGCTGGATGCCATTTAGAGCTCTTTGCCCAAGACGAAATTAATTGTGTGTTTATCTATATTTTACTCCTGTATACTATACAAAAGAGAGAGCCATCTGTTTTGTATTTTTGCCATTATAACCCCACACAGTGGGACCAACACATGCTGCATTTGTCATCTTGCAGTAGTAAATAGGCCAACGGTTTCATAATGGTTTGCTTCATCACATTTTTGATAAACCTTTGAAATGTATGAGCAGTATGAGCTACCTACTTCAAACATTAACATTTTCTCATGCAGTGTTTGATTCATACTCATTACTGAATAGGATTTGTTGAACTCATTACCCATTTTACTTACAGTTAAGTAAACATTTACAGGATGTTGTAAACTCTATTATTCTACCTTTAACAATCAACTTGAGGACATGCTTTTACCAAAGATTTCTATGTAATATCCTTATGTGTTTAACGGTTTCTTCATTATTACAGGCTTTTATGATAAACAGCTCTGTTATGATTATAAACCATTCAGGAAAGAGTATATATATACACACACACACACACACACACACACACACACACACACACACACACACGTTTTATCTTTACAGAATGCCTTTTAAACTCAAAATACCTTTTCCGACTCAGTTTTACCTACAGGGAGACAATCCTTTCAATGTGCTATAGTTTTACCTTTGCGGTCAAACTATCAGTCTTACCAAACAACAAGGCTGCCCTCTGGTGGTGTAGGGACGATGACAAATAATATTGTATAACAGGTATGTCGGAGAAACAGCAAGACTTTAGAGCAGACTTGTCAATACTGCCCATTATTTACACCCTCTTGACCTGTATTCCAGATCCGTTACTTTACCAGTACTGGGCTCTGAAAATAAAATAAATAATATGCTGTAAATTTTGGTGACTATATAACATTACTTCGGGTTACTTTGGTTATGGTTTTAAAAGACTGAATTCATGACAGTTTTACTTTGTAATGCTCTTAAAATGAGCCTTTGTAAACCTTCAGCCTCACCAAGAATCTAAATTAATTTAAATCTCAGTTTATTCCCTAATGTTGCATAGACCTGAATGCATCAATGTGAGATTCGATCACTATGAAGCTCCATTTATCCAAAATATACAGACATGAATTTATATCTGTGGAAACAAAGACAGGCTACTATAATTTGAATATTAGAGAAAATAATTATTAAACTTAATCTCCACTGAATACCAAGTATCACTGAATTCATAGCATTAAAATATTCAATTCTGTAAACCATTTATCTAAAATTTAAAAAATGGTTTTAATTGCCCTATAAAATTTCATTTGGATTTTTGTAATTTTGCGAACCCTTTTTTTTTTCCTCCCAATTCTCCAGTCACTCGTCTGAATTTCTCTGCTTGGCTCCTATAAGTGACTAAAAATACCCTCATGGGGAAAAGGTCTGACTGATTCAACTGACTCTTGGTCCAAAAAATTTAAGGGAATTTAGAAACTTGAAAGCAGTTTTTTGTTGTTTTTTTTTAAAACAGTGAACACTTGGACTTTAAACATTTATCCTAAATCCTAAAAAAAATTCAAAATTCAGTTTATGAACACTGAATTACCTAGAAATTTCAAAGAGTGGAATTTAAACACATAAATTCATACAAATTGTTTTCAAAGTGAAATATTTGAATGCTTTAAACTGAGTGGTACTTAAACTTAAGTGTGGAATTAAACCATTGCTGGAGGTTCAGTATCTTTTTAGGTTTTCAGTCCCTTATAAAGATTCACATCATTATGGATTTTCTTTGCTTAAATGTGTTGTCTAACCTGTGAAAAATGAATAGGAGAAGATCACGTTACTGTAACACTTTATTTTCTTAAATACCACAGAGTATTAGTACAGTCAGCCACACGTAATTTTAGAGGCAGAAGACATTCTGGTCCCTCTCACCCTGCTTTCATAGAGGGATAAAAGGAAACCTCGGGTGGCATCAGAGGCTACGTTTACACACACACACACACACACACACACACACACACACTATATGATAACTCTCACTGACATAATGCATTCCTTTGCCCAAACCTCAAACTGATTCAAACCACTACGCGAAAACCAAGTCTTATCCCTCAGACAGCCCTTTGTAGTTGTGAGGACTGATCGGAATATCCTCGCAACAATGGTTTCCAACCAAAATTTGTCCACACAACCATAGAGACAGAGAGACAGAGAGAGAGACAGAGAGACAGAGAGACAGAGAGGGCCTTATTAAAGTTAACTTCCTTAGTCAGGTTTAATGTGCATGCAATTTAGATAATCTTTGACAGAATATCCAGGGTGAGAAACGTTTTAGCAAAATATACTGCCCCCCCCCCGTACAGACTTATCTAGAACACATGGGAAAGTCACAAATCATAACCCCAGTTTTAATTGTTTTGGTCATTTTGATGAAGCAGGGCTGGTGAGAGACTTTGAGGCTTCATTTGCCAACTGGATATTATTATTAGTATTATTAAGAAGCCTTTCGATGAAGCGTTACTACATGTGCAGCATGAGTCTTACGCATGAGAGTTTCAATCTTGTTCACAACCACTTTGTAACCCTGCATAATCTTGCACATGCATCAGTGAACTGGAGTACAGGTTCAACCGGGTTACTCTATATATAACATTGCCAAGAGTCAACACAGAATGGGAATAACCACATTAACACCAGGCACCTCCATGCATGTAAACATAGCCATTGTTGTCAGCTACAGTATGTACAGTGTTAAATTAGGCAGTGCATGATGAGACCAGGTCAGTGACACCAGGTCAACAGTTAGAAAGTTCACATTTGGGGCCATAAAGGTTAAATCTCACCAGTAACATGTTTGCAAGTCAGATCATTTATAATAAACTTGTCACTTCTGAAATTCTGTCTCTGAATTCATCTTTCATTAGTACCACCACTGAAGCAATAACAGATTCATTGGCACATTAAACACCATCATGAACAGAGAGTGCTGC
Organism: Istiophorus platypterus; assembly: GCA_016859345.1. Classification (NCBI taxonomy): domain Eukaryota; kingdom Metazoa; phylum Chordata; class Actinopteri; order Istiophoriformes; family Istiophoridae; genus Istiophorus; species Istiophorus platypterus. Next base: position 15,899,709 of record CM029126.1, read on the forward strand.
AATGAATATAGATCATTTCTGACATTGAAGATTTTGAGATAGAAATCCAAGCAACATCACCAGTGAGCTATATCTGTGTGAATATTTTATAGCAAAAGTCAACAGAAAAAGGGGGGAAAAGGGACCCTTCAGAATAACAGTGCAGCGGTATGAAATGATGTATTCAGAGCTATTTAAGGTGGATAAGCAGAAGGACACTAGGAAAAACACCACAATAGGAGTGTGCTGTATTCCACCAGAAAAAACAACAACAAAAAAAACAAAACACTCAGGTCTGAATGCTATTAGAGAGAAAAAGGGATTCAAATGACTTTCTAGAGAAATACAGCTTATTTACAGGGTAAGAAAGAAGTGCAAAGCTAGGCTTTCATAAACGTTTTCACAATTAATATCCACATTATATACCCAAAGACATGCATAGAGGCACATACATATCCATTATACAAAAACAGAATATATCTAAAGCAGAACACCAGTCAGACACAGCGTTTTGTGACTAAAATCTGATCAACCAACAATGAAAACAATACACGCCAAAGCACTGATATCATGGGATGCGAAAAGGCAAAGCTGAAGTTCCAGCCCTTTGAATAAAAAAGATTAACCCTGTCACAACAACAAAGAGACATCAGTACTCGACCAGCCATCTCTTAACCAAAAGTGAGTGCCAGCCTCATTTTCAACATACTTCAGAATGGTAACATTCATGTAAAGACATCTTTTTCCCAATAAGAAGTACAATATTCGGTTTTCGAATTGGGTTCTCAGCTTTCCCAGAATATGTTCAAAAATTTGCATGACACAGTGTTAATGCCTTGATAAATTAAAGATTTTTTAAAAGTCCTGCTTTGATCCCTAAAGAGAGGGGCAGAATCAAAAGGAATAAAAACACAGGCGTCAGGAAAGGTACCTACCTAGGTAAGAACACCAGTTTAAATTGGATTGGAACTGGTGTCTGACTGCATTATATATATATATATATATATATATATATATATATATATATATATATATATATATATATATATATATATATATATTTCTGTTTATATATATATATATATATATATATATATATATATATATATATATATATATATATATGTATGTAAGTATGTATAAATATATACACATATACACACACACTTGCACTATGCTAAACACAACTATTTGATTAAGACAGTGAAATTATTCTGAATACAAGTAGGTAAAAGGCATTTTAAGAAACCAGTCTCTTTTATTTTCTGCTCACTTGACAGAGACTGTATTTTTGTATTGTTAAGTAAAACATTCCTTTAGACTATGATTAAATAAAACCATTGCAGACTAATCAAAAGAGCAGAGTAATGATCCAAGGAGTCATTGCAGTGTTTACATACTATCTGTATTGCTATGAACAAATAACGAGATTCCCTTTTCCTCATTGAAAGTCACAATAACAACCTTTAATCGCTTTTATAGCTCAATTAAGTTTGGCAAATCATAGAAGAAATAATCATAAGTCACTGTCACAAACTGATAACTTTCATTGACAAAAACAGTTGAATTATTCTAATTAATGGTCACCACAGTAAAATAAATTGGACTTTTTTTGTTTTTGTTTCTTTACTCAATTCTTACTCCTCCTTTACGTGAAGAGAGGCACGTACACGCTTGCGTACATAAAAAGCAGTAAGAGCACTGCAGCAGGCAGTGAAGATGAAGAGTGCAACAGCGTCATGTGCGAGATCGCCGTGAAGACGTTCGTAGAAGGGACGGCGCTCTATGAAGTCTGTTCGCAGTGCTTCAATCTGCATCAGGGTGCACACCACCACAAACACGTGAAAGATCTGGTGGCCCTGCCCAATGAAGTCACACTTCCCAGGGAACAAACTCTCTGGGTGAGGGCAGCAGAAGAAATAGGCGCCAATTAGGAAAAAGAGCACATGATAGAAATGGTACACCACAGTTGGGTCGGAGCAGCCCCCCTGGTAGCAGCTATAGATGCGATGAACCACAGGACTTATGTCTAAACAATAAGCCAAGGCTGAGGGCACCACCTGGAAGAGCTTCAGGGCAAACCTAGGTATCTCATGACTGGCATATTTGCCATAGCAGCAGCCGAAGCAAGTAAGCCAGGCCAAGAATGCTGCTGCAGGTAAAAAAAGGCCTTGCACACTAGTGTGCCATTCTTTTTCAATGGCGTAGTAGTAGTGTGCCAGAGCACTGCCATACTGGTAGACCGCAACCCCCACGTAGTCGAGGAAGTAGAAGGTGTAGCATGAGAGCTCGGACTTGGCAGAGAGGAGATGAGCGAGTGCGCTGAAGGAGAGGTAGGTGAACGCAGCCAAGAGGACAATGAAGAGGGGCTGAGCATGAGGGTCTCGCAAAAAATCAACAGTCTCTGAGATCTCCTGCCACTTCACCAAGATGATGAGGGCAGCCAGCAGATGGGTCCACACATTGAGGGTCTCATTGTGCCTTTGAAAGAGGGTGAGGAAGTAGTAGCGCCAGCTCTGGTCCGGCTGTCTGTAGCCAGTGAGGATGTGACGCTCGCGGAACACCCAGGGAACGTCCGAAACCTTCACCGTGCAAGGCAACGTGGGGAAGGCCGACTCCAGCAGCTGAGGGATCTGATGCAGCTGCTGCGCGTTGATGAATAGGCGACCAATCTGCTCCATCACCACTGTTGCCATGGCAAACTGGAGATGAGAGAGGAAGGTGGAAAGAATGAAGGAACTGTCAGTTAGTCATTAGCCATCTGGCCCTCCGATGCTTTCAGACACTGTGTGCATCTGCATGTGTATGTCTACAAACGCATGCAGTTTGCTCCTGCAATACCATTTTTATAAAGCAAAGTAGCAGTATATTAAAAAAAAAGATCAACAATTCTGAAAAACAATGAATCCTTTGAGTCAATTATCAAGCAAAAGCATCTAATATTCTCAGTTTCCAGTGTTTGCTGGTTTTGCTGTTCTATGGGATTGGTTGGATCAAAAGAAAAAAAAAGAAAAGAAGACGGAAGATTTCACCTGTGAAATTGTGATGGTTATTTTCACTGTTTTCTTACATTTTCTAGACGAAATGCTTCATCCAAAAATAAAATTAAACAAATTAAGTACAATTGGATAAAGGAAAACATGTGGTAAAATAACAAATAAATTATAGATGAGTGACATATTTATTAGCTTTTCCCTTAAGACTGAAACAACTAAATTTTTTTTCCCTTTATTTTTGTTTGCCACCCCCCCAAAAAAAAAACAAAAAACAACATTGATTCAGAATTACTTTTTTCTAAGTTGAATTGTTAACATGCTGCAAAACAGTTAACACATTCATCAGATGCAGAGCAACATTAACTTTCATCTAGGGCTGTGTCTCTGGCCTCATGAAGAATGCAAGTCCAACATTATCTCAAAGTATTGATTAGTGCAAATTCAAGCATTTCCATTTGTAGAAGTGAATTACCCTTATGTCCTCATGATTAATAATACATCATGGATTTTTATGGATAAGAGTGTTGTTCACGGTTGCAGTAGACTTTGTATCAGTGCCTCTGGACTGTTCCCAAGCTTTTAATCTGCTCTACAACATGATGCATCATTTGAAGGCCTGTTGCACACCACAGGAGCTCAGGTGCGAAGAAGGCTCTGACCTCAGCTGCCATTACAGTCATAAATTCTCTGCCCTCTCTCTCAATTCTCAGTATCCATGTTTGCAAAACTGGAAATTACTTCCTGAAATGTGCTTCACACAGAATCATCACGTACAGCATCTATGTTTAAGAAACATAGGTAGGATTTGAAATTTTTATCAGTTTTCAGTTTTAATACAAAACAGAGTGGAAGCTGTTTTGACAGGTGGTGCTATCAGAGTGATTATTGATGAATGCTGATCCAGAGGTTGACCTTATGGATACATCCTCCAACATGATTTATGTGATTTTAGAATCCCAATAGCAATATGCATGCTGATATAATACATTTTGTGAACACCTAGAGATAGGTATCTCAAGATAAATGATAGAAGATGAGTAAAAAAATGATCACAGTTGTGGAAAACGACTCTCACGTGACTCTGGGATGATTTTAATGTAATAAGTGCGATGCACTTTCGGTTTGCTGTGAAGATGATCTTTGTTTTTAACCTTTTTCAAATCAAGATCAACTGGTTTTCTCATCCTTGAATAAATAAACAACTCTGTGGGACTCTAGATGATTTTACACAAGACTGACTCGTCTATTAGGCAAGTTCCTGTGACGCTTTGCAGAAATTAGACTGCATTTTCTTTTAGTTGTGACACTAACAGTTGCACTTCACAAATAAATATAGTAAGCCTGACTTTGCACACCGTGCTGAGTTGGTCTTCCGGACTATAACTAATAGGAGCGCCATCTACGCATGGTGAGACCAGGTTTCAAAATCATTGAAACGTTTCATAGATCAGATCCCTCCAGCTCCTTCTGGGTTCACTTGCCAGGGACCTGCTGAGCAGCCTCAGAGACGGACCAGGCTGAGTGTGATGAATGCAGGCCGAGCAAGGATCAGGAGGAAAGGCGTGGAGTGATGAATGTGAAGAGATTACGTAACATAACCCCATCCGAGTCCAACCCTCGGTCTCCAACAAGGGTTGCAATCCCTTAAATTATTTATGGCTGAAAGAAAATGCTCGCCTGTGACTGCGGGCTGTTCCAAAGCGTGCGTTTTTAAACCCAGGCCTAGACGGGCCTGTTGCAGTTAATTCCCACGAGCAAACTGCACCTGATCGGCACGTCTGTTTAAATTTTGAGAGTCTGTGTCCGAGATGAATTTGCGCTCATCCTTCCTCCGAAGCGTCGAGTCCCGCCTCGGCGGCCGACGTGCGCCACGAACCTCCGCTGCGCGCTCGTTTAGAGCCGGAATACGCGGAAATATACCGCCGCACCTTCGCGAAACCGCGGTTTTGCGTTCGAGGCGCATCTGCATCTATTTCACGCCATGTCGCCTCATCGTTATAAATAAATAAATAAATAAATAAATAGATAAATAAATAAATAACCGGCACAACACCGATTGAACCGAATACCTGTAGGTGGTAGAAATCAATCCGAAGTCTCAGATGCGGCAGTCGGTGAATGATGTGGATCCGTGCGGACCATAGATAACATGGTTTGGAGGGGTGAGCGGAGGAATGATGACCGGGACCGGAGCTGCGCCCGTCCGCTCTCACGGCGCAGCTGCTGGGAGGATACGGGCGGACTGACGGGAGGCTCGTCCGGCCAATCGGCGAACACGGCGCCGCTCTCCGGGGGCGCGGCCGCGGGGACGTCCCGGCCAACCGCGGCTGCCGCCCGGCTCGTCGGCCCGCCCACCCTCGCCTGAATGTATGGCACTCCCATGAGGCATTTCTGTCAAGTAAGGCCTTTAGGTGCCCAGTCTGCTGGATGTTTTATAGTTAATCTCATGTTTATCAGGCCGGTTACCCCTGTCTTTTTTGTCTCGCCTGTGCTGGCCTCTTTAAAAATCGTTTAGAAATAATGTAATGTCAGTGCTTGTACTGCGCATTGATCCGATAACTGTGTTAACTCGTGAGTGATCACCATAATATTTAGATTAATATTATACCATAAAAATAGCCATACGGGAGTTGACTTTATATATTGTTTTTCTTGGATTTATAATCTTGTTACTAAAGGTGTTATCCTGGACTCTGGCCTTTTTTACAAGCCATATTCCTGCTCCCAACCTTGCACATCTCCCCTGCCTGTATCATGGTGCGTCTATTACGCTGCTACATGAAAACAAAGGAGAAAGGTTTAGAACGGCTTTAGCAAAGGTTAAAGGGACAGGACACTTTTTTTTTTTTACATGCTGTTTCTTTCGACATGCACCATTTCTTCCTATACCAAGACAGTTCAACTGAGATGCGAAGCCTGTTGCCATCATATGGATAATGACTTGCACAATGACCATAAATGTTTGAAGTTACATTCAAATAAGGCTTAAACTATACTTCATGCTTGGCATTGGGAAAAAAAAGCTATCCGAGGCATGGTAGAAGTTGCCTTCCAAATTACTGTGAAACCGTAAAGGATCTAATTTGATTATCAAAAAGAGCAATTTCCCTGCTTGAATAGTGTGGTCAAAATTGTTTTATGGCCTATGCCTTTCCCTAGTGTGGCATTGAGTAACAAAGTTTCCATTGTTAGACTCAGTGTTTTTGAAAGATCTGCATTGTTCTTTGATTCAAACCATCCTCCTCTCTGTATATGTCTGAACAGAGGTGGATTCAGGGTATGTCTACACTAACACTGAATATGTTTTGGCCTCCTGGTTATTTATCCACTCTATAATGATCTATGTCTCAACCTAAAAAACAAAAAGGCCAACTTCAAAAAACCATGAGCAAAAAGTGTTTCACACATGACTCATATTATGAAATAAAGCCGATAAAAATTATGCCGCGTATACATTGTTAAAGTCAGCAAAAGCCATGACCTTGAACAAGAATCCAAACGTCCAGAGCGGGCTGAGGAAAGGGTCTCGGAGTCAAGCCAGTCTGTGTCTCCTGTGTCGCCAGACAGTGAAAACACACTATGGGACAAGCATTTTTGTGTCCCATTGAGTCCAACAGTTTTTTCTAAACATGTGACAAAGATGGGATTGTGTAGCATTGTGTGTGCATGGCTTTACAGGCTCAAACACAAACGACTATGCGTACATTCCTATTCGTCACAGTTCAGCAAACATTATTGTACTGTGACCACAAAATGTTAGCTTGCTAGTAAACTTGAAAAATAATCTTAACATGAGTGAAAGGGATTATAATATGTAACGACATGTAGGATTCATCTTCATGTGCAAAATCTCAAAAAAGGAAACATTACATGGTTATTTGTGTAATTTAAGCGCAATAAGAATTTTTATTTAAATCTCTTATTGATGTAAGTTGAGGAAGGTTGATCCATGAGTGCATCAATGTGTGACTTGCCATGTGCAAATATTTTAAACCGCACTTCGAATCATGATTCACAATAATGGAATTATAATAAAATTAATTAGAAAATTGATTGTCTGCTTCTGTTCTTCTTCATAGAGAAAACATTTAATTTAGTGATGGGCTATAAAATCAGCTGTGTCAAAAGGCCTCCCTTTTCTCTGCCCGCTCTTTTACACATTTACTATTCTCTCTGCTTCAAAACTGCTTCCTTCAAGGACTGAGAGAGGAGGGAACGAAAATAGTGAAAAAGCTTCACCATACGCTCATAGGCAACAAGCCATTGTTCATGCAGTACTATTACGCCTCTCTCTCTCTACGAATAGGAATATGTGTCAAGGTATTTCTTTGATTCGGAAAATTCTTGGTCCAATAGAAGAACTTAGCCTAACTGTCTAATGACAAAAGCCATGGAGTCTTTCATCCACAAGTCGTCTTTGAAACATTTTGTCCATTTGTCAAACTGAAAGGCTACTTGTGTTGTGATTGCATATAATGGAAACATTGTGTTGTCCACATAAAGACATCAAGATATTAATGTTTCTGTGTTGGTTGTGAACATTTCTGTTTTCATCCTTTGTAGCTTGTGACCCCTAAAATAAAACACCATACCCCTAATCTGTGACCCATGAAGGCCTAACTGTGGACATGAGCAGGTCATCCAGTCATTTTTTTTTTTTAAACAAATTTGGTTTATTCTAAAGATTTTTACGGGTGTGGAGAAAAACATATTTGGTATTTCATAAAAGAAATAGGAAAAAAATCTGATTAAGAATGTAACATTTGTCTCAGGACCCCTTTGGAATCAGAGCTTTCAACAATTACAAAAACTATCACTAAGATAACCTCACTGCCACTAGGTGTCAGCCTTACTAAGTAGCCATACTACAGCTAGTGGCACATGAGAACTTCGTTTTATCTTCAGTTCCCAAAGAGTCAATCATCACTAAATGTAATAAAAAATAACATTTCATTTCAGATTTTATGAGGGTAAGAATATACAATGCTCCAGGAGAGAAACTGAAAACTTTAATTGTGGATACAAAATTTTAATGGTAGAACCTTGGTATCTTCGGGATATTCAAACATACAACATTATCACCAATTCAGAACAGTAATCATGATGCATTATAACAGTATGTTGCATAAGGACCAATTTATTACAATGAAATGCCTGCTAATGGAAAAGTACTGCAAAATATGGTTTAATTAGCTGCCAAAGACAAATCTTCAAGTGAAGAAAAGACTATATCCATACCAAATCTAAACAGTATAATCAGCTTTGATTCAAAAGCATAATCATAACACAACAAAGAATAATGTGGAAGCACCAATTAAAAAGCTTATAATAAAATAAAGCTTATCTTTTGAGATGTAAGGACTGATCTCCAAGTCATAAACAAATTAACTTTCACTTTCTTTCATCGCCTCTTTGTTCTTCCTGACTTCTTCAAGCTTCTTGTCCTGTTAGTATTTGAAAGACAAAAGGATCACCACAGTTTTTTTTTTTCAACATTAAACAATTAAGATATTTCGATATAACATTATGAGCTTACCTTCTCCTTGAACTTTTCATTTAGAGCCGCCATCCGTGCAGTGCGGTTCTCCTTGTTTGCCTCCATCTTCTGGCTGAGTTTCTCTTGCGCCATCTTGCTAAAGTTGCAGTTTTCCTCTATGGCCTTCTGGATAACTTCCTTCTCGTGCTCTCGTTTCTCAGCAAATTGTTTCAGCACTTCAGCTTCATGGCTCTGACAAAATGGCAAAACATAACATCTGTAGTAAGTTAACAGAACCTGAACACTAACCCATGTGCTAGAATTAAAAGCTCAGCTAGTGATTATTTGCTTGCGTCCATTAGAAAAGTATGTTATTAGTGCAGATACCTTGCGTCTCTCTTCTGCAGCTTCCAGTTTCCTCTTAATCTCATCCAGTGATGTTTCCCTCTTTCTAAGAGGGGACAGTGGAAATTCCCCCTTAGCATCTGGAGTTGAGGGCCTCAGGATGACCTCAAAAGCCTGACCTGAGGCACGCTTGTTCAGCTCCTTCACTTGGATGTCTGTAAAACAGGAGATTTTAGTACATACTGGTATAAGTGGCAGTCTGTTTATTTTTCCTCAATGATTGAAAAACATTTAACTGCATATCAAAAATTTGTTCTATTAATTTGCTATGGATGGATCAATTAGCTGATCAACCATATCAGCACTCAAGTGCAATCCTAAGATTGAGCCTCCCCTTATATTCATTGTCTGACTGAACAAAAATAAAAGGAGATTTAGCAGGGGTCACTGCTTTTGTCAGAGTGGTCAACAGAGAACTATCACCCCTACTGTGTGGCTGCATTTTTCTAATGAAAGAAAAGATGAAAACAAGATGTGACGAAACAAAGATGGTTATTAAGCACTGTGGGAGAGCTGCTGTACAGATCAGCTTTTGAAATTTGCAACACCAACCACATCAAGGGACTCGTGTTACTGCTATATGGTTAAATAATGCGTTTGAATCTTGCATATGGTTTCAGAGGTCTTAAGGACATAGCAACTTTGCTTTGCCCTACTTTTCTAGTGCTTTCCTGGTTTAGCAATTATACAGTGTTGTCTTTTGTCTTGTTTTACTGTACAGGCTTGTACTGAAATGAAAGTGGGATTAAATTTATTTTAAAAGGCGCTGATGAGGTATTTAGAGGTTTTTATTTTACTTTTTTAAGGGTTTGTTTCATCCCGAAAGGAGATATTCACATACAGTAACTATTTAACAGTTTACACCTACCTCCGCAGCTTGTCATTTCAGTAGAAATGTTGCCTTTAATACCACTAAAGGAGAAAAAGAAAAAAAGGGAAATTAGTGTCAAGCAATGAATGTCTAATTGCATGCAACCGATGATGAACTTTTGACTCATGTCCATGTCCGCTCAGCAGAGAAGTAGCACATAAGTGGAGCTGATAGTAACAGCTCATGTTTTGATAGATGAACAGTCAATGATTCAAATATGACTTTTAGAAAAGAAATGAGGGATTCATTAATTCATCTCCTCAGCAAAGATTTTAAAATAATACACAGCAGCAGAAGGAGCTGAGTATAGTTTCACTTTACAGAACATAACATTACATAATCCGTTCGGTAACCAGTCATAACATTGCATGGCACGTCGCTCGCTGGAGCCTCAGTTACAAAAAGTCATAGTCACATAGTGGAAGGGTCTATACAAATGAAATAAGGGCCATGTGTAAAAGGTGATGATTCTGGATTACCACAGTTGGAGAGCTTAGACATGCATTTTTCCAAGATACAACTAAAATATTACCAAAATGGCGGGATCGGTTAATAGAAATGCTGCACCCCCTCATTAAATATGCAAAAAACAGAAAACAAATGCATTATTTATCAATGTAAAAAAATGGGAAACGATCTATCGGAAAAAAAGATGAAGTACCTGAATAAACAACTTGAGTTTGCCAGGTAAGAATAATATGGCGGAATAACAAGGATGTCGTTATATAATATTAACTTAAAAACAATACGTCGATTGGCTTAACGGCTGACAGAATATAGAGAGATGTTAGAAAATATATGCCTGGAATAGTTTTGTTTTTTTAAAGTATTCTCCTAAGCTTTTTGAATTTTAATTCATTGCAAATAACGTCCGCTGAAAAGGGGCCATAACAATAAAAGTCCCTCAGCTAGTTGACTTCTACAAAGCTGAAGTGAATCCATTATGCTGCGAAAAGCGTCCAAAACGACCTTCAGCTCTATCAACACTTTGTTTGAATGGCCTGAAAGCCCGATTAAACATTTACTAAAAGGCATTGTTCTCACCGTCAAGTGCTTCGGGTTGAAGAGCCCACCCCAGCTAAGCTTCTCCTGCCTCTATTCACGCCGCCAACATCTGCACCTCGCGCAAAAACCCACCGGAGCCGGACGTCACCGCAGATGTTCGCGTTCATTGGTCCAGGTCCACCAATCACAGGCAGGGTACAAGCAGTGCGCGCCAGAAGCGCGCGGCTAAATTAATGACAGACACAAAGCCAGTATGGCCTCGAGCTGAGACCCCGGGTCTACCTGGGGTCAGGTAACCGTCTACGCTCCCCTTCACGTCATGGATATAGAAATGTGTTCTCTGGCTTTACCTCCTCCTTGTTTGAGGTTCCTGCACAGACTACACAGCTGTGTAAAGTAAATAACTGCAAAATCAAGCATTTTATCCCTTTAAGCACTTTACTTTATTTTCCTCTGACCTCATAGAAGCCTAATATATAAGCCTGAGGTGGCGATCCTTCCCTTTACCACAAACTGATAATTCCCTGTTGCTCATGAAATGTCAAGGTAATAGAACAATGTTAAAGATGTTTTTTTGAGTTGTTAAAAAGCATTTGACTGCACTATATAGTTCTATATTGCTATAATTCTTTTTTTTATATTTCTCATTACCCACACAAGCCAAAACCTGGCCAGCCACTCTTTTTTTTCAGGGATCCAGTACCATGAACTTTAATGTAGTTCATTATGTAGTGACTCTTACCGTCCATTTGAGTGTTTATCTAAATGCTGACATCCGTTTTTCCATTCCTTTCCTATCGGTAGCTGAAAGTAAATGGAGATTTTCCACATAGTTCAAAAATATATTAAAGCTCATGGCTCATTAAGCCAGACTCATTTCTGAAATATACTCATTTACAATCAGCTGTTTTCAGACTACCTCCTAGCATGCTACTGTTTTATATTGTGTCTTATATGTGGCGAGTTTAAGGCATATCACAGTAGATTCATCACTTGACTTTTGTCAGTTATTCCAGGCTAAGTTAAAGTGTTCTCTAGATTTATTGCTGTATGTATTTATCTTTTACATTATCCAGCAAAAAGTCCTTAGAGAACCTTTTTTCCTTCTAACATTTTAAACCTGGTTGTAGCTCTTGCTTAAAGGTAAAACGACAAGAGCGTCCTTGGGGTGAGGAGAGTAGAGATGGATGAGAGTGAAGTTTTAATGCTTGCAGCTGTGTCCTACAAACAACAATATAGAGAGGCAGACATCAGCTGCCAACTGCTTCCAGCCTAGTGAGCCTGCCAGTGCCAGAACAATGAGGTGATTATAGGACGCTCAAAAAGATGAGTGGCAAAAACAGATATGTGGATGACAGAGGTTGGTTGTACAGTTTTACTTTCAAGTGAAAGAGAAAACACAACTACAACATCACTTCCATTTTCACAAACTGAGAAAGAATAAAAGTAAAAAGAATATCAACATTGATCTCTCTCTCTCTCTCTCTCTCTCTCTCTCTCTCTCTCTCTCTCTCTCTATATATATATATATATATATATATATATATATATATATATATATATATATATATATATATATATATATATATATATGTATATATGACAACAATATTTGGATGCATGTGTTTTACAGAAGTGATGCATCCTTTAAAATTGCCATATTTTTGTAGGTACAGATGCTATAGCTGTCATTGCCTGATGCTCATGTCTCTTTTTCTTCTTGGTTCACTGGCCATAGCCGACCTTGGCTCAGACAACTTGTCAGCTGCATGCCTGGATCTGAATACTCACAACTTTGCCAGTACAGACATTAATCTTAGCGTGGATTTTAAGAAAATGCATTGAATAAATTAATTAAGAGAAATGCTTCATTTTAACCCCACTTCAGCAAACAGGCCCCCTGTGTTTGTTCATTCTAAACTGTGTTTCTCTTGTGTGGGAAAATGTAAGGGCTAGGTTATAGATGTAAGCTCTAAATTTTTGCGTGAAGCCTGTGTATTAGGTCCAGTTTGAGGACTGATTTTTTAAATTTTACTGTAAAATATTCTTAACTGAACAATCCCTTCAAATGTGAAATATAGTTTTTAAAGCTCATTGAATTGAATGGTGGTAATATAAAATGTTGTTCAGATACTGCTACCTAGTGTTAGATAGAGGAATCATCCTGATCAAAATGTGAAATGCACATTAAATTACTGTACATCTGTAATCTCCATAACATGTAGCTATTGAAACGTATTTAAAAGTGCACGTTATGTTAAAGATAGGTATTTCACAAACAATAACATGGAAATAGCCTAATATCATAAAAGTGAGCAAGCAACATGTTGTTTATAGTAATATGTAAACAGAAATGAATATCAAACTGGGAAACTTCTTTAGCTTATGTAGACAGTATCATTATGATATCTTTAGTTTTTATTTATAATCTATGAGATCACTTGTGACCAATATTGATTAAAGAATTATACAATAAAGAAAGTCTTTAATTTACTCTTGTGTTAGTGTATATTAAAACAAGTTTTTTCATTAACACTAGTGTAATATTGAAGCACCATACCTCTTTACCTGGGAGGACAAAAAGTACTTTCCTGTAGGCACGGGACAGTGGATTCACTTGTTTAGTTGAAAATTCACCAAAGAAGATGAAAAACATCTTTTCCTTTCAGCTATATCTCAGCTATATCTCATATGATAGGTATATTATATGGGATCTGTGGTGGCATCCAATGATTCCTTTTGCATACTGTGCATTGCATACATTACTAAAATATATGTGCTATTTGTCTGTTCAGTGTTTGGTGAATTGAGGAATGTCCAACCTGGTTAATTTTTACTCATCCTACCAGCACTCAACACTACTACTTGTTATTAATTTGTTAGTTTTCCTGAATTATTGAGTATTTGGCATTAAAATAACCCTTGTTACCTCCATGTTCGACATTACAGGGACTATTAATAACTCATCACTATTGGCCCCCCTGCTGTGCTGCACACTACCAACAGCAGGGGCTTTGTAGAGGCCTCTGTCAGCACATGACAGGCTCTCTCCTGCTGTCTGTGTAGTTTTAAACATCGGGCTCTCGGCTCCTTGGGCGCTGAGCAAGAGAACAGATGGCAGGTTTCAAATCCCCACATCGACTGTCGTGCTATCCGCTGCCTCCGACTCGTTTTTGGACCGGCGAGAACGAATTGAGCAACAACACGAGTGTGATCCATTGACCACGCAGAGATGTGCTTGTGATGCGATTCTTGAAAATGCAGCATCATTTTATAATGAAATTGTTCTGCTTAAAACCGTTCCCCTTTCATCACACGGGCATGAACAAGTCTCGGTGAGCCAAACACGCCACAGTGCACATTGGCTCTCGCATGTTGGAAAACTTATGAGTTATTCGTGAAGACCTTTGTTTTGAAAACCCCGACGAGCTGCTTCCGTTTGTTTGTGTATCCGGATTATTATCTACAGTAAAGCGAGAGGCGTCGGTGCGCTTCGGTTAATTTCAGCATTTTTCGGCGTCAAAATGGGCGCTTGCTTGGCCTTGTGCTCTCTAGCCAGCTGTGTAAGTACCATTTAGAGTTAGATATCAACGGAGGGATCTGTCCCTCCCCTCGTCTTAGCGTTAGCTCTCAGTTAGATGAGATAAACAAAGGTTAACGTCAGCTAGCTGGGTATATAGGCGGCACAGGTGCTCAGCTCAACTACGTGACAGTTGAGCTAAAGCGCTCGTATTATAAATAAGTTTAGCATCACAGGGCTTTTATAACGCCAGATATCTCAAGGGAGGCAGCAGTGACTCGCCGAAGGAGATAAAAGATTGAGGAAGTGCCCGAACAGGCCGTTGGCACCAATGTAAATACGGTTAACCCAGTTAGCTAGGTGTATATAGTCACGCCAACGTTACCGAGTTACTAGCACGAATTCGACATAGATTATTTGGTTAATCTCTGGGACAATAACTCACGATCAGGCGGGTACAACAGCAGTTATCGACAAATGGTGTAGCTAGGTCACTATCAATAGATCTGGATTTAAAAGGTCGTGTCTGTTTTTAATTCCCTCTGTGGACTCTCTGGTAAACTGTGGCCACCATAAAAGCCTAAGTGTAGTTAGATTTACTTACTAGGATACCAGTAGGCCAGTGATTGTGTTTCGTATTTGAGAATCGGGTGATGCTTATCCACTTGAATCCAGTTTTGGAAATCCACGCGTATCGCATATCAAACATAATATACCAGCCCAGTACCTCAGTGGAACAAACCTATTTGTGTTTGGCATTCTGCTAAAGCAGTTGCCCACATCCATTTGGCTGTTGTCTGACTTTTAGCCTTTCCTGCCGAAAGTTTTAACTGTCTGTCGTTTTTCTTCCCATTCCTATAGGCCTCATGTCTGTGTGGCTCAGCACCATGCCTTCTGTGTGGCTGCTGTCCCTCCTCCAATAACTCCACCATCACACGACTGGTTTTCTCCTTCTTTTTGCTGCTGGGGACCATGGTGTCTGTCATTATGATCCTCCCTGGAATGGAAACACAGCTCCGCAAAGTGAGATCAGGGTGCTACTGGTTAGATAGTTGGTATAAAGAAAATGACCAAGATGTATTGCTGGATGCTGTTATTGCTGTCACTTGCCAGTTTAATATTTGCACAGAAAATTCTCAGTCATGGACCTTGAAGTATTCTTAGTATTTGTACATATTCTCTTTTAATTAAGTTGTAGATGAGCTTACTTACAAGTTTGTTTTATCTGACTTTCTTGTGTTTCATAGATCCCAGGATTTTGCCAAGGAGGAACTGCTTTACCTGGTTTTGAAAACACGGCTAACTGCAATGCCCTTGTGGGCTACAAGTCTGTGTACCGTATGTGCTTCGCCATGACCTGCTTCTTCTTTCTGTTCTCCGCCATCATGATTCGTGTTCGTAGCAGCAAAGACCCACGTGCAGCTGTTCAAAATGGGTAACTGATTTTTGGGCTTATATGAAACGTACTGGTTCAGGGATTGAGGCAGATTGGCATGTGCTACCTCTTCCTGACTGCTTTACTGATGGCGGATTTGTAACTATTTACCTTCCAGGTTCTGGTTCTTTAAGTTTCTGATCCTGGTTGGGATAACAGTGGGAGCTTTTTTCATCCCTGATGGAACATTTCATACTGGTACTAACATGCTCTGTTAAATAACATTAAATATAAACTTAAATATATACATACATACATACATACATACATACATACATACATACGTATATACATATCTTCTTCATTAGCACACACAAAGCTGTGACTGAAGCAGTGTAGAGAAATCTATTCCAGATGAACAGTTTTAGTCAGCTGTATCAGCTTTATACATTTCCTTATCCTTTCCACTTTATAGTGTGGTTTTACTTTGGAGTGGCGGGATCCTTCATCTTCATTATCATCCAACTTATTCTCCTCATCGACTTTGCCCATTCCTGGAACAAGGTGTGGGTTGAAAATGCTGAAAATAGTGACAGCAAATGCTGGTTTGCAGGTAAAGCGTTCACCTAGAAATATGCATTCTTTGCCATGTTAAGCTACATATATGTTAAATGATAAATTGTGCGCTTGTCATAAATTTTGACTAGTAGACAGGTCTTTTCTGCCATCCAAGTCAGTAGTTCATTTTGAATTTACTTGTGATTTTAAGCAATTCATGGTGTTGTATGGTCTTGTAAATTACAGGCCTGATGTCTTTCACCTTCCTCCACTACGCCCTGACTATCACTGCTGTGGTGCTTTTCTACATTTACTACACACAGTATGATGACTGCACAGAGCACAAGGTCTTCATCAGCCTCAACCTTATCTTCTGCATCATCATCTCTATTGTCTCCATCCTACCCAAGATACAGGTACATCATGGACCAGTCTTAGACCAGTCACTAATGCAGATACATTTGAAGACCTGTTCATTTCTCTCTCTTTGTGGCTTTTAATCCATTATTATCCCTTTTTTCTCCAAAAAGTACCTCAAAAATTGCACTTGATACGCTCTCCAGAGTTGGCTCTTTAAATCCAACATACATGAGAGAAAAACTTCCAGATGTCAGCTTTCTCTCATCTACAACTCACTCCAGCGACATTTCCTTTACCATAATGATTCTAATCAAACAAGAGATATAATGTCATCAATTTGTATTTATACTATAAGATAACTTTGAGAACATATGCTGGCATAAAATATACAACATTCACATTGTTTCTGCATTCAATTGTGGACAGTTAAATTTTAGAAAACAATCTTGAAACTGTTGTGGATAGAGCTCTGTTGAAAGGATAATAGTTTTGTCAAATTTATTGTGACTAATGATAGACATTGCCTTTTGTTTAACCTTGCTTTTCAATCCTCTGAGGAAAAGGGTTTAGCACTTTAACAGCTGGAGCTGATTTAGTCAATAGAATGTAATAGGGAAAATTACAACCTCCAGTTCCTATGTTGTAGTGTCCTCGGGCATTATACTGAACCTCAAATTGCCCCTGATGTATCACTGGTGTGTCTGTGAATGGGTGAATGAGGCAGTGAAAATGCAAAGGTGCAGTCTGTTTAACCATATAACACTAAAACTAATAATACATTAAAAAAACATTTTTCTATTTTTTTTACAGTTGAGCTTTTTAATACAAATACTTACATGCAACTACAGTGAGTTAATCCAAGAATTTCTTTTCCACAACACAACATTATATATATATATAGTATATGAAGAATTAATATTTTATGGTATGTTTGGTGCAGTTTTATGGCATTGAAAAACAGTGTTCTGTAATTACAGTAAGTCTGTAATTTTGTATGTTCGTCCTATTTGTTACAGGATGCTCAGCCACACTCCGGTTTGCTCCAAGCTTCACTCATCTCCCTCTACACTATGTATGTCACTTGGTCTGCAATGACCAACAATCCAAGTGAGTCTCCTGTTGTTTTATTCCACAGTTGGAGTTCTTCTTTTTAGCTTTGGGTTGTATGCTCAGGTGTTATTATGCTCTGTTTTATTTAAATATATGTACATGCTGTTTATCCACTGCAGCATTTTGATCACACTGGTGAGTTTTTCCTGGCATGCTATAGGAACGAAGAAGTCTCTTTTTTGCCTCTAGTTAGCATACCTTCCTTGTCACATGTCATGTGATCTGCCTTTCCCAAATGAAAGGCAATGATGGGCAAGCTCATTGTTAAATGTAGGGGTTAGTGCCTTTTGGTACACATCACAATTGTCATGGATTAGCTTTAGTTTTTCCTACACATGTGGGCATCTGAGATCTATTTACAAATGACCATGAAAATACATCTCAACTACCCACATAGAATGGGTTTCATTTTTCTTTGAAAAATGCAAAATGTCTTTGTCCTTTTGGAGTACTCTCTCTCTCTCTCTCTCTCAAAAGATGTTGAAACACTGCACACACTTTTTACTTATGCTAGATGTGGAACTAGACAACACGGACATTTATTTCAATGTTTGTATTTATGAACTGGAAGACTCTTTGTTATTAATACATTAATACAACTAAATGCACCTCTTACTGCCTTCTAAGGTGCTTGCGGCAATCTGCCAACATTTGAGTTAATTTAGGGTTTTTTTAAAAGAGTTTTTTAAAAAAGTGTTGTAGTTAGAGTCAAGATGGTATTCAAATGTTAAGGGATACAAGTTTATGTCAAGTGTAAACAGGCTCGCTGCATAATAATGTATTTTTAATAATCAGTTAAAGTGCAATAATGCTGTGTGTGTATACTTTATTTCTTAGATCGGAAGTGTAACCTTAGTCTATTAAGTCTAGTGTCAAATATCAGCACCACTGAACCCTCTGGTGACAGCACTCCAGGACAAGTACAGTGGTGGGATGCTCAGGGCATTGTTGGTTTGGTCATCTTCCTCTTCTGTACTCTCTATGCCAGGTAGGTTCTTTGCAGTGTCGAAACTGTCATTAATTATATTTTATGCTCTGTTTTGTATTATTTGTATTTTTCTGAGACTGGTTCTCTCTGTCTCTCCCTGTCTCCTCCCTAGTATCCGTTCATCCAGTAACACCCAGGTAAATAAGCTGATGCAGACAGAGGAGGGTGGAGGCTCAGGTGGAGAGGGTGTGGTGGGAGAGGACGGTGTACGCAGAGCCTTGGACAATGAAGAGGAAAGAGTCACCTACAGCTATTCCTTTTTCCACTTCCACCTTTGTCTGGCCTCTCTGTACATCATGATGACTCTCACCAACTGGTACCAGTAAGTGTGTCTTGAATATATTGTTCAACATGCAATAGAAAGGGCCGGCAGGTTAGACACTTAGGCTCCTGACTGGAGGGAAGAATCCTAATGGGGAACTAAAAGTGCACAAAAACACAAAATCATTAAAAACTGCATCAGGTAAAATGAAGAGCTCTAAAACAAAAATCGAAAAAAAACAAAACAAATGTGGCTTTCTTATGCTTCTAAGATGGCCACTTGTTTTAAACCACTAGGTTCCAGGCATCGTTTGCTATGGCCACCAGGGGGCACATTACTTTACCTGAAAGTTCTCTAATTCTTTGAGCACAGCTTAAATATTTTAAGGAAAAAAAGCTTATTGACCACAGTGCCTTCATTAACAGTCCTTAGATGAAAATTATGTGTAGATAAATTTGAGTCGGCTCCTCTGAATTGTAATTCTCTCTCTGTGTGTCCTCCAGACCAGACACCACCACCCAGGCCATGCAGAGCAGTATGCCTGCTGTGTGGGTGAAGATGAGTTCCAGCTGGCTGGGCCTTGGGCTTTACCTCTGGACCCTAATCGCCCCTCTCATCTTCCCTGACAGGGATTTCAGCTGAGCACACCTTTTCTTTTAACTGTATGTGGTTCTTTTTTCCCCTTTCCCTAGTGTATAAGGCAGTGTGAAGCATGCTATAAAGGAATTGGCAAGATGTTATGAAGGAAATACTTTAAGTTTCTGTTTATTCCTTTTTCTATTGTTTTACTCGTCTCAGTATGTTTATTGAGCGTTATAATCACTACAGATGTTTGCAAATGTAAGTGGAATTTTTTTGTTCATCTTGATGTGGTTTGATTGTATGAGCTCCATTATATTTTTTTGCCCAATTTCAGCATTGGGCTTTCACAAAGACTCAGCAACAGGGCACTTTCTCAATACCTCAGACATTTCCGTTAGAGATTCCCTTTTGAAGGCCTGTGAAATCAGACTTCTCTGATTGGCCAGGGCTGGAGTACCTATAATTAGAAGGACTCTTACAGTGCTAGGGAAACCAGGACATCCCTCCTTGAGCCCCAGAGTGAGATGAGTGTGAGAGCTAGATAAGACTAATGTGACACACCCCACAGATCATAACAGGGCTTCCCCTTTGCTGCTAGGCTGTATGCAAATCCGTGTCATTGCACCTTGAGCCAGAGAGTTGCAGTAGACAACCAGTTTAATATCAGCTCTTCCTCAACCTTTTTCAGCCTAAGGTAATTTATATCAGGTACTATGCCTTTCCATGTCTGACTGTTTGGCCTTGTACAGCCACAGGCAATAATCTGTACCTCTATAACAGTCTGTTTGCAGCAGGGAGACATGTATTGATCTATTGCAGTCAGCATCACGCAATGTGCAGTGGTACTATTCAGGAGGTGATAGCGTGAAGTCCACGCTACCTGTGCTCTCATAAATGCCATTATTCCCAGATTGTTGCTGCGTGTTAAGCTTGTTACTGAGCTCAGAGGAAAAGGATTTTTAAATGTTGCAATCTAAAAAAACTGTAATGAAGAATTTCAGAAATGATAAATTGCCATTAAATGGTATTGACTTTCATAGTATATTGATGGTTGTAATGGTGGTACAGTAATTTTATGCATCATATAGTAATTACCTCAATTTCAATATAAATGGAATGAAAATAAGCTCAGTATATTTTGTAATTGTGAAAAAATGACTGGTACGATCCCGAATATGTTATCCTTGTCTATCTTATGTCCTTTTACAACATTTCAACACACATTCACACTAATCGGATTTCCTGATTCTCTTGCTGCATGTGAATATTGTGATTCAAGTTTTGTTTTTTTTTTTAACTATTAATTTCATTAATTTCACATGTCAAATGTATTAAAATTTAAACTTTAACACGGTACCATAAGGAAATTATCAGGCAGATTGGCCAGTGTTCGATCATAAATATCACCTAATATTAAAAACAAACAAAAAAAAACTATTAAGTGCCTTTTGTAGTCCTGCCTTTAAAAAAAAAAAAAAAGCTTATTACCAATGCTGACATGTGTTCATTATGCCTCGCCTTAAACATTGTTGTTTCATTGCGGTGAGTCATTGCCTCCCACAAGGCATAGGCCTGTAGGATGAATTTATATTGTATTGTAATTAATGTATAAACATTGTTTTTATTAAACATTGAAAACTTTCAATCAGTCTTTGTCTTGATGGAGCTTCAATGGAAGCTTTACAGCTGTGTTCCATGAAGAATGTCACAGATGAAGATAGAGTGTAAACCTACAAAATAACTGAAGAAAAGTCTGAGAGAATCCAATTTTTTTTTTTGTTTTATCCATTTATACACTGAGGAACAGTAATTACTGGTAAAGTAATTGATATTTATATGTTTAGGGGGCTCTAAGTGCCCCATGGATATTATTGATTATACTTAACGTCTCCTTATCTCTAGTGAGTCACCAGGGTTTAGGTTGTATGATAGCATTTCCTCTTATTTCATTACATCACTCCATAGATTGAGGTCATGAGGTACCAGACTGGGGGACCCAGGAGGGGCTGACAGACACATAACAGCATGTATTGCACTCTGAAGGAACATGGCGTTGACAAACCAAGACTAGTAAACCACATGCCTGACACAGTGCGTCAGTGCAAGAACTTTGTCTGATGGGTTGTCTTAGTATATGAAAATGGATGGATGCACACACCAAATAGCTGCTGTTAGGATTTGATTTGCTCTTGTGACGTTTCGAGCATAAGGCTCTAAATAAAGAGTCACCTCTGTATACAGGGTGGCTATTTATCAGTAGTCTGAAGAGTCTTGTGATTGAGAGGTCACAGGATCAAATAAAATCCTTAAACGGAAGGTATTTGGTGTGAAAATCTATCCATTTTCAATCATTGCTACATGTCTTTTGATCCAGCACCAATCCTACTGGATACTGGGACATGCTTGTCTTTATAATCGTTTTTTGTTTTGTCTAAGTATTTGGCCTTCCACTGCAATGCCCCCTACTGTGTTTCCCTGTTTGCTGCTTAAACTCTAACACTGTTTCTCTCGTCAGCAGTGGGGTGACTGGGGCCACGTTCACATCTTGACCCTTTGCTGAGTGTTTGCTCTGCCACTTAGTGTCCTGGACACAGGTCCAAAGCTGATTTGATAGTACATGACTTGGGCAATCAGTAGATAAAAAAAATGTATAGCTCTCACCAAATTTTATCCTTTTTATCTGACTGTAAGTTGAAGAAGTAAATGTATGTGACTTGTCCCTGGTGCTGGTACAGCAACAGAGTGATGTGTGCCAGTGCTTGCAGCCCTGACTGTGTTATTTCCTTCTTGCCTGGCTGGCAGACAGGACATGTTGGTTTTGGCCAGTCATTCAATCCAGTTGGCACTGTCTGGAGGCGTTCAGAACACACTACCTCCTGTCGACTCCCACCCTCCCACAACACCACCCCTCGCGCAGCCTGTCTTTGACAATACTCAGTTGAGGCTTTGAGACTGAGTTCTAGTTTTCTTCACATGTACTGGAGAAAACATAGGCTTTCCAAATACTGTAGGGAGTACTTACTACAGCACACAACAGTAAAACCATAGAAGAAACAACTATGAAACAGGAGGGAAATAAGGCTTCAGGGGCAGGAATGCAGATTGTATAAGAGGGGAGGGTACACAGTATGAGTGCAAATACCAGTAGATATTGATATAAACAAAATATGGTGTAAAAAAGATTTGAATTGGAACCCCCCAACAAATTCAAACATGATTATATTTGCCAGTATTGTATGATGTAAGTAATATGTGGCTCCTCAACAAGGCTTCATGGAAAGAAAAACAGCACAGATGCAGATAATGCTGAACTAGAGCAACGGACATAATGAGACTGTGCTGTGTACTTACTAAAACTCCTTAAGTTGCGAGCAGAGTCTTTTTGTATGAACTCTCGGCCCCTCTCAGTGTTCCTGCACTGGACTTGCTGTGAAGCCACATAGTGTGGAAATGTTTTGCAGAGTGGTAGTCTTGTCCTGTCTCTTTGCAGCAGTGCACTACACACTTGCCTGACACATGGTTTCACTTCAAGGGTCAGACACACAGAGGAGGCAGGAGGTAGGGGTTCTGTTGATTCTTGTGCAATCATCATCATCAAAAGCACAGGCATTATGAAAAACTCGCTACCAAACCAAAGGTTGTGATGGAAAAGGAACAGACAGGGAGCATCTCCTCCAGATCTCTGGTGTTTTGATTAAATTGTTTCATTTTTATTGCTCCAGCCAGGCAAAACATAATCTCAGTCTTTGCTCAAGAAAAAAAAAAGCTGTCCTCACTCTTGTGAACCTACCTTTTCATTTTTCGTTGACTGATTGAGGCAGTAAAGTACCAGGCTGAGACTAAACAAGTCTTCGCACTTTACTCTTCTTCCATTAGTCCCATCTGAAATTTAACAGCATTTGAGAACAAATTAGCTAAGCGTCATATATCACACTTTTATTATCCCCTGTTATCATCAGGTATAAAAATGTGAGCTCGATTTCTCTCCTAGGATAGATTTAAGATGCTGCCAGTCTTTGGCCATTGGCTCCGGTGTCATAAATCCCACCTTCATTTCCTCTGTAATCATCAGATGCAATTTGTCGCTGTAATAAGAGATCAGAGACTGTAATGTGCTGATTATGAACCACTTAGTGCAACTCTGCAGCCGTGCTCAGTTAGGCATCCTGGGATTTTTAGTTCCAGATTGACTGAAACAATACTTAGCACATTCAGTGTTTTCCCAGACCTTAAACCAAACTTCCCTTTTCTGACGTTAGATGTGAAATGTCAGTGTTTAGTTGCATTCTGCATTCGGCTGTCAAGAATAAGGTCATTCTCTACATAGGCAATTACAATATTTCAGGTTCATTTCCGTGTTTATTATTACAATACATGAACAGTGAACTGCTCCTGATGTTTGTTTGGATATATGCATTGTTCTGTTAGAGGATTGTGCATCCCTGACCACCTCTTTGACAAAATGACTGGAAATGCCTGTCTGAGGTGTAATTTGGTTTGAAGAGTGGATTCCAGGCCCATTAAATTATGTGCTGCATGCAGGGGAGGTAATTGAGTTTGGGCCCTGCTGGCATACTGCATGTGCAATGAAAACATTTACCCAACATTAAGCCCCAATTAGGCTTTTCAGGATGGGAAACCTGTTGCTGGATGATGAGAAGAGAAGATGCTGATGTCTGTCAGACTCCTTTTATTGTTTGTCTCCAGCAAGTAAAATATGGGGACTAATAGACTTGCTTGTTTCTAATAAACCAATGACCCTTCACTGGACTTTTACAGTTTTTCTCATTCTGTTCAGTTACTTCCTCACTCTCATTTTGGCTGCAGTGCAACACAGTCACTCTGTCCTAAGCTGGAAGTGTAAAAGTCTGAAAGTCTGAGTGTGTGTGTGTATGTGTGTGTGTGTGTGTGTGTGTGTAGGGCTTTCCTGTGCGCATGCTCTCCCCCAGCTCAGAGGAGCAGCTAATGCAGTTATATAACAGTCAGTGCAGCCGGCGTCTGCTGTGAGCCAAATGCCAGGCCGGTCTGGTTACATAAGCCTGTCCGAGTCATATTGTAGCAGTACGGAGCGCTCGCACCACAGCATGTCCCTGCACTCCCTCCACCATCTCCTGATCTGCCTCCCAATTCCTCCCACTTTCTCTCTTTCGCTCTCCTATTCTGTCCTCTTTTTCTACACCACTCCCCACCTCCCTTTCCCCCCTCCCAATTTTCATTTCCTTCCCTTTCCTCTTTGCTGCGCCGCTGTTCTCAGCAGGAACAAAGAGTCAGCGTGCTGGATGCAGATGCACATACAGGTCTGAAAATATGTGACAAAAAAAAGAGTGGGACTCACTGTAAGCTCACATGTGAGGAGGACAAAATGTCACTTTTTCTGCATCAGGCTTTCCTCTACTACACATCACGAGAGACGCAGTTCAGTTGTGGGTTGTCGGTTGTTTCATTGTTCTGAGAGCGGCTGTGCACGGTGACCGTGATGTGAGCTGAAAAGATGAGGTGAGCTGCCAGTCACCTAAACCTGCACGCTCTGATGTTCACTGGCCTTTAGAGCACCATCTGATCTCCGGGGTACCAAGGCCCGCAGAGGCTACAGTAAGGCCGGCTCCTCTCTCTGACCTTTACTGTATCTGACCCTCATCGCTCAGGTATAACGAGGTCAGACAGACAGGAAAATTAGATCAGCGGGAAATTCACTCCAAGCATTGAGATGCGGGCGAAGAAAAAATAGAAAAGAAAAGAAAGCACTGCCCGGGACCCTACAACAATTCACACAGTCCTCCGGGAAAAGTTAATTGACTTATGGCCTCAGACCCTGAACTTCATCACATCTCTCCTGTGTCTGATGCTATGATCGTCACTTTAGGACGCTCATTCGCTCCTGAGTTACAGCAGAGAGGCGCATGTTTGGTGGCGTCGACTCTGTGGACGTTAAATTTCAGAGGTAAAATCGCGAATCGGCGCGGCTCGGATCGGATCGGATCGGATCGGGGAGTGCGCGGTTACCCGCGTCCACCTCCGACGCTGATATTTAAACGACCGCATGAGGTTGCTCGGCTAATTGGTATTAATAGCACAAGCCAGGAAACAGCCTCCGTCGACCAATCGCCGGCTCCGCCACCTCATGACTATTCACGAGGTGGGCTCGGTGCGCCGCCCCACTGGCGGAGGCCGGAGAGAGGGGGGCGGTGTCCGCCGAACCTGCCGTGCGGGGTGGTGCGGAGCGGCCGAGCGCGTTTTGCGTAGGGCGAGATGTTGTTTTGTTGTGGCGATCAGCTGAATGTGGCATCGCTGTCCGGTCTGACACAACAGTGGGAAGCCCCCCGAGCCCCTCCGGCTCTCCCTCCCCGGGAACTAGGGCGCCGAGGACAGCTCTATCCAGCGCGTCGCAATCCAGGAAATGCGGACTTCTGGCCCTTTCGCTACGGGATAAATGGCTGCGACGCCCGCACCGTAGCGAGCTGGTAAATACGAACCTTTAATGTTGTTGTGCCCGTGTTGTTGCGGCGGTCGTCACCGGGACGAGCGTCGGACCGCGCCGTGAAGTTGAGGTCAGGATCCCGCCCGTGTGTGTGTGTGTGTGTGTGTGTGTTTTCTTTTCCACGGTCGGAGCGTGTCATGAAGTTGAGCCGCCTCCTTCGCGTCTCCCGACGCCCGATGTGGTGGAAGCGGCTGTTTTTTGTGCCGCGCACCGCAGCGGTTCTTGGGGGGGGGCGGTGGTGTTGGTGGTGTCGGTGGTGTCGGTGGTGGTGGTGGTGGGGACCGTCGCCGTCCAAACTACAGGACGTGCGGCGCGCTGCGCGGCCAAGCGGCGGCGGCGGGGGCGCTGCGCGTACGGCTGCCGGCGTGCGCCCCGTCGTGTACCTTCATTCACCCCGTTCGTCCTCGGCGCCGAGTCGGGGGAAGCGCGGGTCACACGCCCGCAGGCTTCGGGCTGCGCGCAGCCCCGAGACCCGCCGTCGGGCCCGTCAACTTATTTCTACCGGGCTACACCTACACTTGCCAGATTTTTGGAGGATGACATCATGCTTGTGTGCTCAGTTGATCCACTGTTATGTGATGGATGGGTTAAGTTGACCGGGGTTGTTTTTATTTATTCGGCGGCAGTAACACCTCGTCTGTTTCAAGTTATTTAGGCTGTTTCATTGTCCGATGTCCCACCCAGGCTTCCCCTTTATACAGCACTGCTATGACATTATTATTGTAGTATGAAATATGCATACAGACATAATGAATGCCTGTTTGGCTGTTGTCTGGCATGTTACTAGTGCAAAATAGGCAAATCAACATACTCCCTATCTATCTATCTACATCTCTCTCTCTCTCTCTCTCTCTCTCTGTCTGTCTGTCTGTCTGTCTATCTATCTATCTATCTATCTATCTATCTATCTATGTCTTTATCTGTGAGCTCTAAAATGCTCATTTTTTAATAACTGCACTCCCATTTTATGTTCATAACGTGTGAGCATAGTGTAGTAAAAGAAATATCAGGTGAAGAAATCAGAAAAAATAAATAAGTGATATGAAGCATAGTCATTGTACTCTTTGCAGCTCTAATGCCAGTTTTAGCAGGAAGTGAGGTTTGTTGAGATGTGTGGAAAGGTTCTTGTGTGTGTGTGCGTGTGTGTGTGTGTGTGTTTGTATTTATTTATATATATATATATGTGTGTGTGTGCGTGTGTGTGTGTGTGTTTATTAGTGGAAGTTCAGTACACTGATAAATGAAACTCCCCATCCAGTCCAGAGGAATTTGGATGTCAAAAAAGCAACGATAGCAGCAATGTCTTCACTCACCTACCCCTCATCTGGTTTCATAGTGTAATTTACAGCACAGAAATACAGTTTACTGTCAGACCGCGGTGGTAAAGGGGGATGAGTGGAGAGAGGCCAATATGCAATTATTTTTTATTGAATCAGCACAAAGTGGCAGCCTCATAGTGCTCCACTCTGGCCTGGATCAAGACCACTTGTGGTGCTGGCTGAAGAAAGGCGCTAGCTCAGCAGGCACCCAAGGAGAGCACTGCTCCATTTCCTTGCAAATTTCCAAGATTGTTTGACATCCTGAAGTATTTGATCATAGAAAAGAAAAAAACCTAGGGTTCACAGATTACTGCCATTTATGGTTTCACCATGAATTTGGGCAAAAGCTGCTAGTCAGACTTACTTTGATATTTTTAAACCATTGTAACTTGTCAGAAATCTAAGAACGCTTGTTAAGAATAATAAATATGTTACAAAACTGGAAGTGAATGTGCTATTGTTTGTGTAGCTAAATAACCTGTTTTAATACCAGTCAACAGTTTAGCAATTCCAGTTCATTACAAAAATCTTTGGCATTCGATACTGCTGCCATAGATTTGCACAATGAGTTTTTTCAGTTACAATAAAAGTGCAGAATACACTGATTATTGAAGACCTCACTCAGTTAGTGAAGCAGCTTTATGCGTGTCAGTAGCTCTCCTTGGTACAAGCAGCATTCCAGATGGAAAAGGACAGATTTCTGCCAAATCACACAGAACCAACACCTTAAACACTGGACCAATCAGCCAAAACATAAAGACCAACAACTGGTTTTAATGTTGTGGCTTAATGGTGTATACAAATTGTATAGAACACATGCATATATAAAAACACACCATATGTATATGTAAACCAGCTGCATGAGGCAACTTTAAAAAACACTTACCGGTTTTAATGTCTTTGTCGAAATCATTGGCGTTTTGAATACCTTCAGAAATAAAGGCAATTAATCAATTTGTACAATCAGAATATTTAGTTACTGAACAAATGAAACAACTGCTTTCATATACCAAAATAAAAAATACAGAGATAAAATTTACGCTCAGTACAATTGTTGGCACTCTTTTGTTGAATTTAAATTACTTGTCCAAACCGAAAAACAACTAACAAATCCACCTGTGTTTAGTTTTCAGTTTCACATGACCTGAATTAACCAATGAATAAGGGTTTAACTGCATAAAAAGGTGTTGTTTGTTTCCAGTTTCTTTTTCACAATGGTGAAGACAAGAGTGTTGTCTGAGAGCACCACAAATGTTATTATCAAAAAACATAACAGTTCGAAAGGCTACTAGGCAATCGCCGAAGATCTTGAAATCCCCATTTCAACAGTTTATAATGTTATTGTGGAAAAAGCACCAGGGAAGACATCTAAAGAGCCTCAGGCTGACCTAGAGCAATCTGGGTGATGGTTTCAGCCCATACCATACACCACACACTGAACCAAGTAGGGCTCCATGGGTGAAGACCAAGGAGCACACCACTGTTGAAAGAAAGGCACGAAAAGATCAGAATAATGTTTGTAAAAACTTTCAGGGGTAAGCCACAGTCTTTCTGGTATAATGCTCTATGGAGAAACTAAACCAAAGTAGAGCTTTTCTGGAATGTAGTGCATCAGTGTGTTTATATATGATGAAATAAAGCCCATAAGTAAGAAACATCCTACCTACAGTAACACATGGTGAAGGTTCTATCATGCTCAATTGCTGCTTTGCTGCCTCTAGTTCTGGAGGCATCAAATGTATCAAAGGAATGTTGAATTCAGAAGATTTCCAAGACATTTTTAAGAGAAATGTGTTACCTAGTGTCAGAAAACTAGGTATGAAGCTAAGGTCTTGGGTCTTTCGTCCAGACAATAACCCAAAGCAAGCATCCACCAGCACAAAGGAAAAGATGGACTGTCTTAAACCGTCCAGCAATGTCTCCTGACCTAAGTCTCTGAAAACCTTTGGAGAGCTGAGATCTTCCATTGCGAAGAGGACTCCTGCAAACTTAGAACGTAAAAGAGCTTGGACTCCAAGCAGTAGAAGAGTGGCAGAAACTACCAGCATTTTATTTAATAAACAAAATTGGTTAATTTGTATTTATATCTTAAGATAAGCAGGACTCTCTCTCTGTCTCTGTCTGTCTCACTCTCTTTCTCTCTCCCCCTCTTTCCACACACACACTACATACACACACACTACATACACACACACACACACACACACACACACATATCTCTCTCTCTCTCTCTCTCTCTCTCTGTCTCTCTCTCTCTCTCTATCTCTCTCTCTCTCTATATATATATATATATATATTACACCTTTCATAGCATACACTATCCACTTCCACCCCTCTTTATCTTTCACAAACTAAATGGCAAGGTGTTGATTTAAATGCATGAAAGCAATTGGCAGCAGGAGGGTCAAATGGAGTTCCTACTAGGACCCTCAGACATACTGCACCTTCTACGGGGTACAGACAACAAAAGTTTTAAACTACAGCAACGCTGGAGAAAAGGATCAGGAGATGATCTGCAGTTTTCTCTCTAGCAAGGCAGTTTTGTCTGAACCCTTGATGTGAAATTCTTCAGGGTTTCGCAGTTAGTGTGATGTCTAGTCCAAGCGTAAAAGTGTGTTAGTCTGTTCAGCTTCAGGTATGACTGTTGGCTTAACAGATGACACTAAGTATTAAATGGCATGTATGAGCATGTTTAAGTTTTGTCTTCTTTGACAGAGCATGTTAGAAGGATGGCATTATCAGTCTGCTGCGAGGAAAATAAAAATGCACATAGACACTGAGTGACACACACCCAGGCTGTAAAATCCTGGTGGCTGGTGGACACAACCTTTTCATGTCCCTGCTGCTGGTCATTAATCCTGTTCTCTGGGGCGCCAGCGGAGAATAGACCCACTGTAGTGCTGGGAGACCAGAGTGAACCAGGAACAAGACCTTGGATACACATTTGCACAGATACACACATACGCATAATGCAAAATGGAGGCCAGGACTGTCAGTCTGGCAACTTCACAACTGTCCCACTAGCCTAATAACTTTATTCCATGCGTTCAGTCTCATTGTAATGATATCTGAAAAGATCTTTTGTTCAGAAATGTTTTCTGCTATTCAGTTTCGCGCTGGGGGGGGGGGGGGGTTGTTAGTGTTGTCTATCAGTGTCTGGCTTCGACTCAACCTCTCACCCAGGCCAGTGAGTTGGCTGCCCCTTCAAATGGAGATAGAGTTTCCTTGTGTCTGCCAGAGAGCAGGAGTCCTTACTGTATGTGTGTTAGTGTGGCTACTTGGCCCACTCCCATGTGTGCTGGCCCAGGTTATGTAACGATGTACAGTATGTGGATGATGATGTACATATACAGTGCCGCAGGTTCTGCAGGGGGAAGACGCAAAACAGTGGGTTTACTCATTCAAACATTCCCTTCATAAGAGTTAATCATTACCCGCTTTGGCATAGTTGGTGGCCAAGTGGAATGTCGAGGGGGTTTTGCTGTTTGTAATGGCATTCCTCCCTCAAAGTAGGCCACTAGTTTATTATTATATCACAGCTTTTCACCAGGCCATAATATGTCATTTCAAAAAGAATTACATTTTCTAGTATTCTCTTCCACATACGTCCGTCCGTTGTCTCCTTGTATCGACAGTGAGGACATTATTGTGCATGTTTTCGCTTTCCACAGTGGCCAATGTGATGCAGCCGTGATTGTTGTTGTGAGATTGTAATCTTCGATGTCGCTTACCACAGGTATGTCTAGAGAGGGTTTGGCCAGAATTTTATCGGTGAGATTTGTGTTAACACGTGGGAGAAGCTTATGACTCCTTGAAAAAATTATAACAACTATAATAGAGTAGCACGTCAGTGACTGTATATTTGGATTCGAAATGAGCGAATTCGACCCCACTCTTTGGGGGTCGGGCACATAACTCTCCAGTGAGGATTCATATGGAAAATCAGTTATGGACGCGTGCCTGGCATGTGTATTGATCGGTGATGGAGGCGAGGTGTTGTGTTTCACCGCTAGATTTCTCCACCTCTTGGAGATCTCTCGCTTTCACTGTCTGGGTCCCAGGGTACCCCTCCGACCACACCCCACATCCCTCAGCCCACACACAGCATCTGCACAGATCACAGGCTCAGTGTGTGTGTGCATGTGTGAGAGAGCGAGGATTAAGGAGCGGAAGAGAGACAGTATAATACACATTCACATTATTCATTTATAATATTATCTACCTTTATATTTTTATTATCAACATTTGTAATGAAATATACTGGTTTCCTTCTTTTTTTTTCTCTTTAGAATTGATTTCTTTCCTTTTTCCTTGTTGCTAATTTTCTTTCCTTTTCTCTTGTTTCCTCTCCTCCCAGTTCCTCTCGCCTCCTCTTGTCCTCTCCTCTTTTCTCCTCTCTTGTTGCCCCTCATTTATCCTCTCCTTTTCCCTCCCTTTGTTATCTCCTCTCTTTCTTAGTCCTCTCTTCTCATTTCCTTTCCTCTTTTCTCCTCTTGGGTTCTTTCCTCCTTCCTCCTCTTCTGTCCTCTCATTTACTCCTCTAACTTCTGGTTCTCTTTCCTCTCCTCTTATTTCCTTGCCTACTTTCTCCTCTTCTCTGGTTTCCTATCCTTTTTCCTCCTCTCCTCTCCTGTCAATTCTTCTCTTCTCATTTCACCATCTCTTTTTTCTGCTTCCCTTACCTATACTCTTTTTTCCTCTCCTCTCCTCTCCTTGTCTCAGCATGTAAAGCATCCCTGCAGTAACTGTGAGTGAGGATTGAAGGGGAATTCTCCTCTGCGGGAGGGTAAGAGGGCTTTTGAGGGAAAATCCTTCCAACCCTGCTGCAGATCTGCCGAGCAAATCAAGGCAGCAGGCGATGCTCCAGCACAATCTTCCTCAGCCATGTCAGTGTCACTGAAGCAGAGTGGTTGAACTAACCCCTGGGCGCTTTCTTTTAGCTGTACTCTTTAAAAACCTTGTGAAATCTTTGGAACGGTCTTCAGCAGAATCCAGAAGTATTTTGTCTGTCTCATGGTGCTGTCAGTCTGCAGTGTACCATGCTTAGTCTGAGGAAGGCTCTCTTACCTGGCATGTTTTCATGCCATGAAGTGTGCTGCCTTTCAGAGAGCTAATTTTGCTCTTCTTTAACTTTTAGGTCATACCTTGCAATATTGCCCAGGAATTCATGGCTACCATTGAAAATCTGTTATGTAAATAATAAAGAGTTGGTGTGTATGTGTGCTGTGGGTTGCACACATTTGTTATTTACCGCTGACTCCCTGCATGCAAGCTGTGCCCTGATGTTGTCAGGTAAGGTCATATAAAGAACACCTCATTTTAGATGCTGTTAATTATGCAGGAGTGTGGTCGACTGACATCACTTGGGAAGGTCATTTGCTACTCACCATATTAAAGGACACAAAAGTCTACAGATTTTGGTCCCTGTGTGTTATGTTCGGATAGAACTATGCATTACTTCTCACACGTGTTTTTGGTTGATTGGTTTGTTAATTTTTCAGCAGGACAACACAAAAAGTACTGAACCAATTTGTACCGAACTTGGTGAAGGGATGGGGCATGAATGTTGTTTGACATGGGCCCTGGCGGAAGTCTGCGCTCTTCTGAGCACATTTTCTAGGTGGTTGGTTTGCTTGTTTGTTTGTTTGTCAGCAGGATTGAACAAAATGTACAGAACTGATTTGTATCAAACTTGGTGGAGGGATGAGGCATGGCCTAGGGACGAGCCAATTCAATTTTGGTGTGGATTCAGTGAAAGCAGCGGGTCCAGGAATTTTTTTTTTTTTTATCACTTTCTTTAACATTGAGAGACAGGCCATTTTTCCACATTTTCATCAATATTTGGCCTTGGTGGAAGTGTGCACTCTGATGAGAGCCATTCTAGTGTTTGTTTGGGTTTTGCTATTGATGCTGTGCTGATATCCTTTTTGAGGTTAAAATTACCTTTTAAAAGGTTTCAGTTTTTGCAGTTGTCTGCCATTTAATGTCAGTTCACACTGGAAACGAAGGTGTATTTATTCAAGATGTGTTTGTGTACACTGTGTAGGTATGTCTCTGCATGTTTATTTATATTCTGTGAATGTTTATGTGTACAATGTTTTTGCTGATGCCTCCATATTACAGCCCCTAAGCGAGGGCGTCTGTTTCACCTAATTGAAGGTCAATATTTGCATGAGCATTCCTACAGACAGCTTTCCTAGCTTGGTCTAGACAGAACACAGGCTACCACTGTACTTCAATAAAATCAGAGTGCCTGTCATATTCTAGTCCACCGCCAGACCTATCTCTCTACACTACTTTGTACTTTTCCAAAGCAGTGGAAAGGTCTTTCATAGCATGCAATTATTCTGCAAGAGATGGAAAATAACTTCCTGGTTGTTTGATTGTTGTTGTTTGACCAATCAGAACTCTGCAAAGCACACAAATTCTCTTACTAAATACTGCTATGGTATGAGAAAAATTTTGCACATGGCTAATTAAATTCAGCAAACATGAGAATTTCCCTATTGGACAGTAAACTTTTAGATTTTACTACCGAGAGAAGGACTTTGAAAACAGCAACTGTGAATGGAAAGCAGAAAGGAGAGGTGAGCAAATGCAATAGCAATCAAGTGCAGCTTATTCCAGTGGTCTATTGAGTAAGACTACTCATAGTCTGGGTAGTTTGGCTTTACTGTGTGATGCAATAAGTGTTAAGAGTGCACTGAGTCTACTGTCACAGCAGATAAAGGAAGTAAAGACTCAGGGCCGTTTTAGTGATTTACTACAAACCACTTATACTGGTTGCACTCTAAAGGTACTGGATTTTGTCTGTTGCTCTAAGCACCAATGATTTCTATTAGTTGCATAAAATTTCAAAATCTATTAGGAGAGTCCTGAAATGAGTCATGTAATTCACAAAAATGAATATAAAGTCTGCATTAATTTTTGTCAAATGTTCAAGAATTTGCTAATTGATTTTTGTATAAAAATTAATGGGTACAAATTGCTGCCTTGAATTGTAGAGCAAATACACCCAGCAATCTAAATCTATAAATCATGCATTCAGAAATGAAAAGTGAAAAATGTATTCTCGATTTTTAGTTAGGTGTAAACTAAGGCTTGTTACCACTTTGTGTCAGTTTCGTAGCTCTCAAAGCAAAAAATGCTAAACTTAGCTCCACCTGGGTAAAACCATGAGCTGTCAGGCAGTCATACAAAAAAAACAGGGTTTTTCAAATTTATTTGAAAGAGAAAAGAAAGGTGAGCAACAAAAATCACCTGAACTGTCCTTTGTAAACATCTATCACAATTTACGGACAAACGTCCTGGATCAGCTTTGATCCACCACACCCAATGTAGCTGTACACACTCACAATTTGCTTGTGCAGTGAGGTAAAACATTTGTATTTATCTCCAACAAAAGAAGGTCCTAATTTGACAAAACCTCGTCTAACCGCTTATGTTTGTTGCCTCATCGGACTTGGTTTGTGTAATGATGCTAAATTTTGAAATCTCAAAAATGACATAGGTAGATACATTGTTCTCATAAGTAGACTTAGTTACTAACACCTGCAAATATGCAGGTATATTACTTTTAAATGGGCTGACACGTGAAAAACAGGTTCCACTCCTTCTCTACCTCTAATTTTAGTGTCAGTCTACCAATATGTTTTGCTGACTTTGTTCAAGAAGAAAAGACCTGTTTGCTTATTTGCGTGTCTGTCTGAAAACCCTAATGATCCTTGATGAGACAGACTTGAGTTCATCTACCAGCTTCACAGTCAAACAAAAAGCATGAAAGTCGGTGAATCATCTTAGGCAGGCTCAAGCTCCACAATGCACTGCAGCCTTAGTGAAGTAATCTCATATCACATTTGTCACACTGTCACGGTGGATTAACAGTTGAGGATGAATGGTCAGGTGACGATGCCACTCAGCACGAATCGCACTGTTCAGGAAGTTGTGGATGGAAGGAAAAGAGTTAGATATTGTAGGTGCTCTGTCACACGGTGGCGTAAACATGTCTCTCTTATCGTAGTGATCACAGGGTGGTTTTTCAGACATCATCTGTGCTGCGCTTCCTCCAGAAATCTCTGCACCTTGGGAAAGCCACCCCCTTGCCAGAGCAAAACCCCATAGCTACTGACACACACGCACCCAGTGTAATTGAGAAAATTAACAGATGGTGAAAAAAGCATGTGCTGCTTGTTCATTGGATTGCCGGATGTTAAATCCAATGTTTTCATCATCTTTTGGGCAGCAAGGATGGATTAGATGGGATGGATTGTGGATGAGGCTGAGAAAAGTGGGAGAATGAAGATAAATAGTTGAGGCTAACACGTGAAAGTTCTGCACATTAGGCCCATCGCATCAAGCCATTTTCAATACTATACCTGCTTACCCTGTGCAGGGTCATGGGATCTGCACCATATCCCAGCACGTACCATATAGGCTAGAGACACATAACAGTAAAGTTAAAATTAATTGGATGAATGTTGTAAATGTTCCTATGGAATTTGATTTGCAGCCAATACCAAGACTTGAACTTTGACTGAAAAAGACATAGGAGCATAAGTTTTTGGGAAAAGGACAGAATGCTCCTCAGTTAGAGGTGTTACAGTGTTTTCTATTATGTAATCCCCCTGTCCTCAACAACCTCAAAGAGTCAGCAGTCCCAGTGTTTGCACCCAGGTAGTCCTCTACCCCCTGCCCCCACCTGCCCCTCCTTTTTCCCCAGATATGCACTGTCAGCACAGTGCTAGGGAGCAACCCCAGCTTAGTCTCTGCAGTCTTTGATTTTTCATCAACACTCTACAACTCTAATATGCCTGATGGCACTGTGCTCATCCTCTGAGGACCCCCCCTTCTTGCCCAGCTGTCAGCTGATTGACAGGTTGCTGCAGACAGTGACAAGGCCAGGGGAGGGGAGAGAGGAAAATGAGAGGTGGTGGGCACATGGTGCATCCCTGGCGCAAGGCAGGATACCATATTTCACTTTGACACCACACGCCCATAGGGAGACTATGAGCTTCATAGCTGGTGGCATGTGACCAGCTGAGGAGACAGAAGGATCAGCTCTCCCGACTCATTTTCTCCTTATACTCCAGGACTCTTTCTCTCTCTCTCTCCTTCTCTCTCTCTCTCTCTCTCTCTCTCTCTGCCTCACTACCAATAAGGGCCTCCAAGATGTAGCTGTAGTTTATGAGTTGCTATCTGAAAGCCTCATTCTTTATGAGTACTGTGGCTGGGGTAGTGTGGTTGGGTTCCCACTGACTGCCCCTTAGTAGAGTGTCCATTACTGTGGGAATGCCAAAATTACGCAGAAGAGGGAGATCAGGAGAAACCCTAGTGAGAGTCTGTGAGGGAAGGGAGGGGGGGGGGGTGAGTGGAGAAATCCATTTGTCTCTGAGTGAAAGAGCATGAGACACAGACACACACAAAGTCATTGTTCCAGTGGTCAAAAAAGGAAAGAAAAAAAACAGATGCTCTGTTCACGATTACATGATTTCAAAATTGTCTTTATGACAAGCAGTTTAATGAGACTGCAAATCCTGCATTAACATCTTGAGCAAGATTCCTTGGGAGATTTTTTTGTCAGTGTGAAGGAATAATGTTTCTTTGTCAGCCTGTGAGATGGATGATCTCTGGTCTTGTGAGAGCAAGCAGTCCTGGTTGCTAGGCCAGCAACAGTCGGTCTTTCCTTGGGTCATAGTTGGGTTTTGTTACTTGTATCATGGGTCATGTTGTTACCAGCATCACTGAATCGCAAGTCATTCGCTGGTTGTTGTTTGTTATTGACAAGGTCAGAAGCTTGCAAGGATGGAAAGATAGCATGCTTTATCTGGACCTTTTGATCGAAAATTGATTTCTCTTCTTGCTCAAGTGCTTGGACAAAACTCAGAAGCTGCAGCGTGTTTTGCAGAGAGCATCAGTGTTTCATCCCATCAATCTATGTAATGCATTGTTCATTGCTTTTCTGTGTAACTACAGTGTTATCATATTATCGCCAGTGCAGTTTTTCATGGTGAACATTGAGTTATATTGTATTCTGCCTCTCATTTGCCAAGAGATTACTACAGTAGTCTGTATGTCTTCAAAAAAGCATTTATAAAGATTTCTGAATCAGTCCTTTTTAGCCATAGCACTTCGATTATATTGAGTAATTGCTTTGGTCCAAACTGAAATGTCTCTGTTGGATGATTGCCGTCAACTTCTGTACAGAAATTTGTTTTCTCCAAATGATGAATCCAACTGACTTCTATGTTCCACTGACTAAAATTTCAAGGTTGCTGAAAATCTTTGTTTATGACCAAATATTTGCCAAACTAATGACACCCTTTAAAACCCAGGCAAATATTACACATTACAGTTCTTCTAGAAAATGATCTATGTTAGGAGTCCTGTTGTAGGTGTTGCTTGAGTACTTGAACTACTGTGTTTGTTCCATCTGTTTGTACTATGACCAACTTGATTCCATCGACTCCATAGTTTTGAACAACAAACTCTTATTTTGCGATTCTTTGGTCATTTTCATAATTTAACATCATATTTAAGTTAACATGGCTATATTGAAAGCACCCATTACCTTTCAATTACAAACATGAAATGAAACTAATAATTTTCAATCATACCACGTCAGCTCTCTCTTTGTTC
The DNA here is from genome assembly GCA_016859345.1 of Istiophorus platypterus. Lineage (NCBI taxonomy): Eukaryota > Metazoa > Chordata > Actinopteri > Istiophoriformes > Istiophoridae > Istiophorus > Istiophorus platypterus. The sequence goes on from CM029126.1 coordinate 15,937,628, forward strand.
TCCAAGCATTTTTTTCCCAAAAATGTTGTGGTGAACTGAAAAGTTTCTGTCATCAAATTTATTTTGAACTTGCTTTGAGAGACAGAATAACTGAACTAGTCTGAATCTGTGGCTGTGGACCACGAAAAGTCAGCTGAAACTTGTTAACCACAAGTGCCATCCAGGTTTCTCTCATTGTTCAGCTCTCTAGGAAATAAATTCACTTTTATGGCTTGGTGATCATATTTCTTGCAGTGTGGATGTATAATCAAAATGCATAGTCTGTTTTTAATTGTGAAGGGAATAGAGAGGAATTTCCCCTGAAGAAATTAAGTCAGTATTTTTTTTTCATGAACCACATTTCTTTCCCATGTTCTCCTACCTTAAACTATTTTTACCTGAGCAAACATCAGTGTGGTTTAGGTTCCCCTCAGTTTATTGTTATATAAGCAAACCAAAATAAAAAAAACAGACATCGTATCTGAACACTTGACTCAAGAGGTTGTTCCGTATTCTTCATGGTAATATGAAAGCTGACTCTTATCCAAAACTGTGATGAACTCATTTTTTGTCAATTTGGAGAATTTGTGTTGTGTCTTGACTGAGAGCCATACAAGAAGTGCACTCTCCGAAACACAGTTGAATCACTGCGGACCACAGAGGCAGTGAATTTAAAGCACTAAAAAACTACTGAAATGACATCAAAAACTGAAACTGTGTCAGAAAACATTCCCTGAGATGCATAAAAGGCTGTTCCTGTCCTGTATATCTTCATGGTACAAATGCTCACACACAGAGAAGGAAAAAAACACGTCAGCACATAAAACCGAGATTGATGTAGCCTATATTCTGGTTTTTGTGCAACTTTTCAGTTCTAGTTTCACCTTGCTTTAAAAGATTTTGCTCATTCAACAGCACCTTGTTTTGTGAAACCAAATGTTTTAAAACCATTGGTTACTCTCTACAGTGTATTTCGTCACAGAAACTCTGCTAGCTGCCTCTCTTTCGCTGTCATGTTGGTGTGTTTAGCCTTTTTGCCACGTATCCTCCTGTCACTGCCTGCATTTAAACTATTAGATGTGAGAAAGGCTGGACTTTGTGTCATGCCAGATGATTTTGCTTTTCTAAAGCAAGGGAAAATTACAACAGTATGTGAGGTATCCTCTTCATTTGGAAAACATCGGCATGAAATAATTATTAAAAGTTCTATTCTTTAAACAATGCTGGTTGACAGGCAAACCCTCGAGTGCCTTCTTGAGATTGTGGGGAGATGAGGTAATCTTTCGGCAGTGTCATAGTTAATTGCTTGGCATTTGGTTTCAGGTGTGCATTTTATTGGATATATTGCAGCAGGTTCAAAGAGCTGTCCCCCAGTCACAACTGGTAATTGGAGCCTTCTCCTCTACAACTGCTTGATACCCAATCTGCAGTTCAGAGATGAACAAATCGTGTACCTGAGGTTAACCTGAGATGGCAGTGTTATCTAGTAACCTGGCATGACAGAAACCTCTTACAGTATACTATCGCAGCAGGGATCTCTGAGGAAACATGATGATCCACCGTGCATATATCTATACAGAAAATACAGTGAATCCCTGCTTAGGGCATGTTCAGGGACAGTCATCAACCTGTATTGAATGTCAGCTGTATATAAACGAACTAACAGGAAATCGGTGTATCCAGCCACCTATTGTACATCAATACAGTGTCTCACTTTTTCGCCATAAGCCCACTCATCTAGCTGTCTTTCTCCTTGTTGCTCTGTCTCTGCTTTTTTCTCTCTCTCTGTTTTTTCGCTCTGTCTCTGCAGTGAGCTTCTTTGAAAGCCACAGCATCTCTATTTTAAGGACTTCTTTTGTTTCTCTGCTTTGTATTCAAATGATCGGGCTCACAGGCAGGAGGAAGCGGCTCAGAGGACGTGTGGGATGGTTTGAGGTGAGCGATGAGAGGTGGCGAGCCGGCTTTCGAAATCAGGTTTCTCCCAAACCAGATCTTTGCAAGGTGATGACAGCTGGAGGAATGCACTGCTAATTCCCCTAACACCCCTAGGTCACTTGACCTTGAGTGCACGATTACTTTCCAGACCTATTTTAATGGTCTGGTTGGTCAGGGGAGACAAAAATGTGCATCCATAACATGTTTCATATAATTTAAATGCCATTATGATTTGATCTGTTTCAGAAGCACTGTGTTTGCAGGAATATGGTTCTTTTTTTTACTGTAGTCTGGAACCAGACGTTGTGGCTGTGTGTGGCCTTCCCTAGTGACCAGAGTAGACTCTACCTCCCAGCAACAATGAGTATAGCCTTTGACACATTTCTGTCAATCCTGTAACACAAAGTGGGGCAGATGGTTTGCAGTAGAGTCAACAACAGAGGCAACAACAGAAGACTGGGATCAAAATGGGAAGTGTAATGATCATGAACTCCTTTTTACCAGTTTTGGTAAAGAAACTGGACACCAGCATTTGTTTGCTTGTCCATTTGTTATTAAGCTGTGTTCAGTCACTGACACGCCTCTTGACCTCTCAATCCTTCCTGACCTTTTGTTTAGGGTACAGTAAGGCTCATTTTCTTTTTTAACTCTCTGTTGTTGAAAACTGTTATTTTAAAAATAAAATGAGCGCACCGAAAGCAGCATGATGATTTAACATGTTCTCATTAAACCGTCCAGATCATCTTTATCAACTTGTGTTGTGCAGACCTGACAGTACTTTATTTAAATTCTGGTGAAAGAAGATCTATACGGATATTGCAAACTTGGACCAATTGAGCCAAAACTATCAGCAGGACCAGACACCAACACAGATCAGTGATAAAATATGTTAAGGAACATTAGGGCAACAAAAATTAAGAACCAGATCTCTCTTTAATGGTCTTTTCCATGATTATTTTTACAGAAACATAAATAACCTACAGGATACAGTTTGCATGCAGTGTGGTTTATGGTTGAATTCTTTAGATGCAGCATTTCACAGCTTCTCACACGCAAGCAAAGATTTACAGAGAGCGTTTAAACTGCACTTGATTGTCGTGTGTGATTGATGAGCCATCTCTTTCAGCCCCGGAGCGGCAATCTCAGGATATAGACGCTGCACACTGCACCCACATTTGATAGCCTTTTATAAGATGGTCTCAGATGGCAGATAGAGTAACTCCTGTCGGTCTTACTGAGGACACAAAATAACCTTTGACAAGAGCTTTCTCACTGCACGTCTGTATCTCTCCTACGCATTTGCACACACTGTTTTTCTCCTCTATGTCGTTATTCTCTTTGGGGTTATGGCACTCAGCATTTGTATACATGCATTGCGTTTGACGGGCGGCTGACGAGGCGTTGATGGCGAGGAGAGTCTCTGTTGACAGGCCACTGAGGCAGTGTGGCACCAGGCAGAATGGGCAGCGGGGGCTCACAGCAGAGGAGGAAGAGTAAACTAAAGACCAACATTTAGGCTGAATGGAGTTGTTTGTCACTGCGGGTAGCAATTACTTGGACTGGCTTGGCTTTGAGTAAACTCCCTGATCAGAAGGGTGCCCCTCTGCCAGGCCAGGAGAGGAAGGTGGGGACGGAGGCCATGTTGATACATTCTGCGGCCTGGTACTCGTGTTTGAACACACTCAGGCTGAGCTTCCACCTGTTGACTCTTCCCCATGTCTGTGTTTGTGCAGGCTGCACTAAAAGCACCAGCAGCTCCAATTTTGCAGCTCATATTAACATAGTCACCGGGTACTGAGATGTGCAGATAAGGCATGGCACCAGGTCGTGTAAAGTGCTACAGCAGTGCTCATTGTACCTGCTGCAGCTTCACACAGGATGCAGTATAGCAGCTGCAGAAAGAGGAACTAGCACAGGCTTTCTTATAACTGGGGAGGAATCCACATGGGTGACCTCATAGAAAAATAGATAAGTTCAGCAAGAATAGAAAAAGATTTCTGGTGGGAAATGAGAGTTATTATTACCCAGAATGTAGAAGCAGTTTTCCAATGCTGTGGTAGAGAAAACTGTAGAAAAGATCACGATATCGTTGTTTGATATGACACATCTTTATAATCTTTTTAACCTCAGCCTACCAAAAAAATAAAGAGGTCCTAGCACATTTACTTAATGAAAGGTACAAACCCCAAATGGATTTTTTTCAAATGATAATGAGTATATTCATCATGCAGATTTATTACCAGTGAGCTGTGTTTTTGTCCCTTCTCCCGTCAGTAATTTGAGGACGTTCATCTTATCACAGGTTTGCCTCCAGCCTTTTCTTTTCAGTTTCACCATGACTGAGAGAGCAAATATAAAGCAGTCATCTGTGAACGACGGGTACAGTAAGCTGCATGGCAGAGTTTGCACTGTGATCTTGACACCCATGCATCAGTGAAACTTGAGGGTGCAGGGAGGACAGCTTTGAAAATGTCAGTTCCTCTTTCTATATTTACCCCACCACCACCAACACCACCTTTGTGTGACATGCTTTGTCACTCTTTTATTTAATTTGTACGCCACCTGTTTTGAAGTTTGATTCTGAGCTGTCCAAAGGCAGATGAAATTTCCTTGATAGACAGTTTGTTTCTGCTTTACTTCTGTCACAGTAACCCTCTACAAGGCCTAAGTCTTTGTTCACTGCTGCTTGCCCCTATGTACTTGTTACATGTCACAAAAACACTTTGAGAGCATTTTACCTTTGAGGCACTGAATAAAATCTAATTCTTCATACTCAGAAAATACCAGTGCTGTATAATAGCAGGGTTTGCACTATCATCACAAATTGCTAATGATATAACACCTATATATGGCATCAGTCACTTGCCATCAGATTTTACTCAGGGCCAGTTTACTTTCCAGAGCCCAGAGCAACCCGGGAGACGTGATTTCCTGGTAGACTTCCCCATAATGTACATGATGTTTGCTTTGCCGCATATGAAGACAGTGGTGCTTATTAATGCTTAAGCACCATGGAAAAGGAAAAGATAATGAGAGTGTGTTACGAGGCTGAAACTGAAAACTAAATGAGAAGAGAGTGGCTGCAATATAGGAATTGTGCATTTCTGTGTGTGTCAGTGAAAGAGAGAGAAATAGAAAAAGAGAGGCAGAGAAACCCCTTAAGATAAAAAAAGAGAAGTGAAATGGGGGTGGTCAGTCTTTTAGTGTTTTACGGGATCGGATATCACATCTGCTGAGGATACATATTGATTAGTAGCATGCTCTACCCCATTAGCTGGGAAAAAAAGTTGAATGTCTAAGATTGTTCTCCACTGGCTGTATTATATCAGTTTGTTTGAAAAAACATCTTCATATAATTATTTGAATTTCTAAGCCAAGTATTAGCCTATTTTGCTTCATTGGGTATACTGGTTTATGCTTAGGCTCTTCTAGACCTGGTTGCTGAACTTCAATACTTACGAGCAGCAACCAAGTTGTCTTTGATCAGATATTCCCTGATTTCAACCATCATTTTGGTTATTTTAAACTTTATTAAAATGTAAAGCTCTTGTACATTCAGTTCAGTTCAAAAAGTCCTATAAAATCCTTTTGTGACTCCAAAATCTAATTGCTGCAAGTGATATCACTGGAGTTGGCATCGAAGGGTGCTAAAGACTACAAGTCTGAAAATAAAAATAAACTTTGGGTGTGGAATCAGGAAGAGCTGGGGCTACCAGACCTATGTAGCCTGCTCCTCATCTCTGCTTGAGGCTACAGCGCGAGAAACCCACATCAGCCCAAGGCTACTATTAGTACAACTACCATAACACTCGATAATCAAACTTGAAACTGTTGTCAGTCAATTTGCGTTGTGGTTAATGTAGGTGCCACATTTTGACGAGGAAGAATAATGAGTGTAGTAAAAAAAGATATCTCTGGCTCCTCTGCATGTTGTTGTTGAGCAGTTATAATGTTCAGCAAAATTTGGGTAGTTTTATGTCTTCTCTGCACCCAGTCTTTTTTTGCATTTAAAAAAAATTGGCTTTTCCAAATAGCTTTTATACACTAGGTGGCCTCCCCATTTTAAAGGGATTTTGTTTCTATCATAATACCACAGTCATATGAACAGAGGGGGTCAGTTTACAAGACCACAGATCTAAAATAATCTGCCCTCAGAGCAGAGAGAACCCTTTCTGCATACTCCCATGTTTGCCTGTTTCACTGCCTGTGTCTTTAGTTTAAGGGGTGAAACTCCAAAAATATGTCATCTGTATGGTTGTTTGTAAATGCGCAAACCACTCATTTGGTCTAAATTATAGTCTGTGGCTGTTCTAAAACAACTTGAAGTTTCTTATAAAGCTCGATGTTTGCATTTTAGGTGTTACTTGCTTCTGCATTATATTGTATAGGTAGGGCTGTGCGTGAAATTGCCTCATGTGACCGTACCACAGGGGAGCCCTTGTTTTCATTTACTGTAACTGAGAAAAGCTTTGCATAGTGTGAGCCTGACATGCTTGGGGCCATTGAGTAGCATATGGTTACCATTTATTATAGCATCATGAAAGCTTGCTTTCACACTTTCATGATCATTACACTTCCCATTTTGATCCCAGTCTTCTGTTGTTGCCTACAAGGAGGTTCAACTTAACACCTCCTAGCTCTCTCTAGCTTCTAACCAGGCTGTGTGTCCGCAGCCCGGTCCCCAGCCTTGCTAATTTTTACGTCTGTGTAGAGCAGCTCTCCTGTCAATCATCGCCACAGTGGCAGTTTTGTTCCCAGGACTCTGCTCCCCCCACCACCTTCCCGTCAGAACCCCTCAGTCTGAGGAACAGAGGACAAAGGGATGACGGATGGGTGAAGGTCCCTCACAGGGAAGTACAGTATAGAAGGTGTGTGCTGTAAAGGGTGACAATGAGCACATTCATACAGGGACAATACAGTGCCTCGGCCAGCGAAGCCAGCAGCCTATGAGAGTAGCCCAGCATCAGGCCAGCACAGTCCCCTACAGCAGTCAGGCAGCAGCCACACAGAGCCAGGGGTAATCACCAAGTCCTGAACAACACTCCTATTGACTGGGACCAAATAAAATAAGAGAGGAAACACAGAGCAGAGGCAAAAGAACAGGGGGACATGTGGACAATACAGGAACAGCAAAGGGGAAGAGAAAGGAAAACAAAATGAGAGATTTGATAAAGAGAGAAAAATAGGCAGGTGTATTATAGACGAAGTCAAAAGGAATGAAAAAGAAATATAATGGATCAGTTAGAGAAGGAGAAAACCATCTTTTCCTTTTGACTCATCCCGTCATCCGGCTGTGAGTCCCGCCAGGCCACCACGTGTTGCTGGCCTGCGAGGATCCATGTTCCCTCTGCCTGCCTTCTGAGCAGTAGCCCAGCCATCCACTCGTCCTGCGTGCCGGCTCGTCACCGAGCGAGTGTGTTTATTTTAGAGTGTGTGACTCACACTTCCTGTGCTCTGCCAGTGAGGCAAAGCTCTATGGAACAGCAGGACCTCCGTTCATTCTCAATTCTCTCTTTCTCTTTCTGTTTCTCTCCCTCTCTCTCTTGTTGCACTGCTGATAGGCCTAGCCGGAGTTCTGCGTAATGCGGGGGCTTGCTTGAATGGATGCCACTCTGGAATTCATTTACAGATGCAGCACAGTGGCACTCTGGCTGGAACTGGAGACTTACATAAACGAGACATGTACATGTAGGAAGAGGTTTTGTCTCCACGGAAGAGGGCTGCTGGATTTTTTTTATTCCCTTCACCCACCACGACAATAAGATAACTCTGCTGATAAGGAGGTGATAATTGCAAGGAGTTGCCTGCATGGTTCTGTGTTGCAGGGGAAAACCCCGTGTCAGACCAGTTTGTAATCCTGTCTACCAGCAGTGTGCCATGGCTGCTCTGTGTGTGACTTAAAGAAACAGCAGCAGGCATTCCTGTCCTGTGTATGTGTAGGTGCATATCTTTGGTTTCACCGTCCTGGTTTGTCGTGTACTTTGGTTGCACTGACAATAAGAAACGTGGTAATTGACGCTATTACTGCAGTTTTAGAGATGAGGATGTGATTCATTTTTTGAGATGTTACTCATGCAACAAGATTTTAAGTCGCTTTTAGTTTCTTCTTGCTACCAAATCCTCCTCCTCCCCCCTTACATTTATACAGTGAGAACATTCATTTAATGTCTTCCTCTCTCTCTATCGTTCCTTTTTGCCTTACCCTCAGTTTCTCCCCCTCTCTCTCTCTCTCTCTCTCTTCATCTTTCTCTCTCTCTCTCTGCAACACACCCACTCAAACAGTCATATCCGCTCTCACTCTCTGGCTCTCCCTGCTTGTCTCGCAGTGCCTGTGAAGCGTCTCTGAGGGGGAAGACCAGACTGCTCTGTCAGGTAATCTAAACTTCGTCTGTTTCTCTCTCCCCCGTTCCTCCCTCCCCTCACTCTCTATCTTTCTCTCTCTGTCTCCCTCTCTCCCCTCAATATTGTTCCCTTTCTCTCTCTTCCCCTCTTTATTAATACTTTTTGAGTCAAGTACAGCAAATTAGTAATTTAGTTATTACAGCTGTGTTCCAATTATTGGGAACTGTGTATACATTTGATAGTTTGATAATTCAAATTTTCCATTTGGAACATTTTAATCTAGCACCCAAAGGAGTATTTTGTTACTTAAAGTGTCTGTGTCAAAATTCTTTTTCACTGGTTTAAGGACAACTTACCATACCTGAGATGTTTTAGCATATCAGAAGGTATCACTGAGCTGTGCGGACATTTCAAAGTCACAGATTTGAGAAAGCTGGAAAGAGTCTCCTTGCAGTTTAAGACTCTATGACTATATGACACCTCTTGCATATCTATCCCTCAGAGTTTATGGAAATTTAGTGGATGTTGTCCTTCATTGGACAAGAGGGTGTAAGGACAGAGTTCCTCTCAAATCCGAGGTTAAGCCTTCTGAGAGAAGTTTTGGGCTGTATAGTTGAAATTGACAAACTAAGTGACTACAAAAAAGATCATTTCCATTTGTGAAATTCCTGATCACAAATAAGGTGACCTGGCTACCTGCAATTTAGTCCAAGTTGGCCAGTTTGTTTTTTCAGCTGATTATGTCACCAAAGGAGCAGATTTTCCACCACCAGGGGTATTATTAAATGAATGAATGCAACCCTCTCCTGTCATCGAGGTGTGCATTACCCAGCTCTGCCATGCCACTGATTTAAAGGTCGGTATCGACCTGCAGTTCACTGGCTTGTGTTTAATCAAAGTGAACACTGTGACGGTTGTGAACTGCCAATCTTATCAAAGCCCTGTGAAATCCTTTTCTACACCCTCTCGCCTCAGAGGTACAGCGATCCCGATGCATCCAGCACAGGGCTGAGAGAGAGTGAGTGAGTGAGAGCTCCAGTATGTGGTGTTTTTTCAGACGGCGTCCTCCTTAGCGCTCCCACTGACAGCAGTGATATTCCTGGGTGAGTGTGATTTTTGGCCTCTGAGGTTTTTATGCACTATCTAGTGTCCTATTCTGTCATTGGGGGTTTCTTTTTTTAGGAATTTACAAAACCAAAGTGTTTCTCCCCTTTGCTTCTGTGATTGGTTAGTTTTACTGTGTGAGGATTTTGCGGCATTCATTGACTGATGAGTTTGATCGACAGCCCTGGTTTTTGGTGGTGGTGGCAGGGGAAGGAGTTAGATTCCCATTTACCTTATACTTTGGAAATGCCGCAGAGCTTCTTCTACGGTATCAGATGTGGTATTGCTTCGTTGAAATTACGAGTGTTGTGGTTCAAGCTGCTGCAGGCAGTGCTGTGTGTATTCATCTGCTGTGACATCAACCCGTAGTCACTCAAAGGGGGTTAGATGTCAGGGGTCATGCCAGCTTGTCAATGTATGCAGAGGCCAAGCATTTCCCCTCCTTACTTCCTGCTGCCAGAGTATGTCTGTAGTCAGAGAGGATGCTGGGAGATAAATTTAGACCTCCAGTTCCCTCTCCATCTGCCGTTGCTCAGAGTAGGCTCGTTTCCATGGGAACCTGCACCAGGCTACCGCCAGTAAGAGAGAATGGGAAAAAAGAGAGATTTGTGTATGTGTGTGTGATTTGGGTTTTTTTTTTTGGGGGGGGGGGTCACACTATGACAGCAGATTTTTTTTAAAAGCACTTAAGGGTTTATCTGTGCTCAGGGCACAAGGTAATTTAATGTTTAGCCCATATTTTTATCTGTCATTACCAGCTGCATGAATACATCTGAGTATTGATGAGGAAATGAACACAACTCTGTCGGCCATACTCTCCCGTGCATGATAATGAAATTTTAACTGTAAAAGTGCCGCAAAGCTCCTGCAAAATTATTGAGCAGAAATTGAGCTAAATATTTGTTTTATGGGATTTAGACTTTTAGAAGTGTAACCGCTAGGCTTAATAGACACAGCATAGATGATGGAAGGAGACAGTGCATGAAACTGTGTGTGTGACAGCATTTGACTGTGTGTGTGTGTGTGTGTGTGTGTGTGGGTGTGAAGGAGTGTGAGCTCTACCGTGTGTCAGGGCTCCCTTGGGTACCTGCATCAGTGGCTTTTTCTGCTGACAAAGCCCCTTTGCATGTTCACACAAACTCATGTCTCTTCACACACTCCTCACTCATCCCATCTTATTCTCTCTCTCTGGACCAGTCATTAATCACATTTAAGGCGTAGACACCAGAAAGTAGTTTACACAACAAATCCCTATTTACACCATGAGACTTTTGCGGGAATTATCACACAGTGGATGGAGATGGTGCTGGAGGTGGATCAGACGCCTCCCAGCTTTGTGGTTTTGATCTGACACCTCTAGTCAAAAGAACACAACGCCGTACAACAGCTGCATCAGTGGCTTCCTGCTCACTCCTCAGCCTAAAAATAGAGCACAGTGAAGAACACCCTTGCCCCATCCTCATCAATAAGTATATTCTAATTTACATAACTTGTGTGATTTACCCAAGGTCTTGTTACAGCCATATCATTTTCACCTATAAGCAACTGATTACTTAAAGTGTGTACATAAACCCCTAGCGCATTGAGTTGTGTGTAATAGGCGCCGTAGATAACAAGTCGTCCATGTGGAATGAGGATGATGAGAAAGGAAAACCCCTCTGGCTGAGTGGAACCACGGTAGGTCACCTCAGGGCGCTGCAGCTGATTGGCTGGTCAGAGCTGTCAGAGTGGATTTGGCTGCTGTGTGTTGTGAGCATTGCTCTGAGGCGAGTAGTACTGTACACTGTATGTGTGCTTTAAGGTGTGCATGTGTATGTTTTGGCTTAATGCAGGCAAGACTCTGGAATTCCTTCCCCTCATCTTCCTGGCAAGATCCTGACTGTGTGTTTCCCCCGCTCAGAGCAGAGCTGGCAGTCTAGACTGCCATGAATAATGGAAGCAGTGCTCTCCCTCAACCTTAAAACCTTCTAATCGCCCTGTTTAAGGGCTGCATCAACTGCTATGCCAGAGATCATTAAACCTACAGTGATAACCAACTACATGAAGAGAGAACATTTATTACAGATGGGGCTGAAGAAGACAGTTTTTTCTTTCTTTGTGCTTTCACTCCTGCTTAGTGTTCCTGTTTCCTATGCACGGCATCCTCCCTCATCACGTCCAGACCCAATGGCTTTTTTATCCATCTTTACCCATACCTACCCCTCTTTTTATCTACAGTTTCTACATCATTCTCACTTTTTTTCTCTAAAATTCAAGTGTTTGAGGAACAACACTCTTCAGATAGGATCTGATGCTTCTCCTCTGTAAGCTTCATTCCTTCCTGATCTAACTTCTGTACATGGGACTCTACAGAGTAATGTGTCTGTCTGGCTCAACAGCTCAGGATAGAAAAATCTTTAGCTGCCCTTGCGAACAAAAGTCTTCTTGTACAGCCAAAAAGGTGGAAGACAGGCAATTCAAAACAGAGAGGTTGATTTCATTGGTGTTGATTCAGTTTGTTATGCTGCCTAATTGGTTAGTGGTGATGGTATAAGTCTGCTGTAATCAAAGCGCTGGTCTGCTTGGTGAAATACACACTGAGCAGTTGATCGGCCCTTAAGAGATGTGGGGGAACATGGAGATGGAGCTGAGAATCTGTCAAGTTGTTTCCAAGTAGTGAGGAATTGTGATCCTCTTTCCTTTTTTTCCCCACTGTAACCTGGTTCTAATGAAGGCTGACTGTGCAGTGTGAGTTTTTAGACATATGGAGAGGACAAGTTTGGCTCATTATGAAAAAAAAACAAAACAAAACAACAAAACTGTCACTGCTGCCTTGCCACCACTGGCACCTTAAACTGCAGTCCTCTGCTGGGCCTGTCAACTCAGCCTCTGGATAACTACATAAGTCTTCACCACCTCTTCTAACTTCGTCTGGAACTCGTTCTTACTCCCACTTCAGATGCATATACAGTGATTTCGAAATGCATTCAGAGCCCTTTTTCCACAACTTTTATGTTGCAGCCTTATGCAAAAATATTTACATAATCTACATCCAATACACCATAATGAAACTTGAAATTCAGCTCAGGTGCCTCATTGTCTCTTGGTCATCTTTGAAATCTTAATTGGAACCTTAATTGGAGTCCACCTGGGGAAAATTCTTCTGTTTGGACATGATTTCAAAAGGGCACACTGTTTATATAATGTCTCCCAGCTGACAGTGCTTGTCAGAGCAAACACCAAGCCATAAGGTCAAAGGAACTGCCCACAGCGCTTTGGGATTGTGTTGACACACAGATCTGGGGAAGGCTACAGAAAAATCTGCTATATTGAAAATTCCAGAGAGCTCGGTGGCCTCCGTAATGCTTCAGTGGAAGAAGTCTGGAAAAACCCGGAGTTTTCCTATGACTGAACTGAGCAATCAATGGGGAAGGGCCTTGGTAAGAGACGTGACCAAGGACCAGATTGTCATTCTGGCTGAGCTCCAAAGATCCTGCATGGAGATTAGGTTTTCACATTGTCATTATTGAGTATTGAGTGTAGATTGATTAGGGAAAAATATTTTAAACAATTTTAACATAGGGCTGCAAGAAAGCAAAGTGTGGAAAAAGAGAGGGGGTCTGAATACTTGATTAATACACTGTATCTAATATTATAGAATGTCCATGCATTTTCTCTCTCACCTCCTAACAAGTCAGTGTATACACTTTCTCTGCACGAGTACAAAGCATTAGAAGCCCCCCCCCTCTTGTTTTCTTCCCTCCTGGTATGTTCTTAGAGCTGTCAGAGGTGGTGCACACTATCCACACCACAACAGAGAACTTCCAGTGTGAGGCGAACATACACAGCACTGACCTCCCAGAGTCTGACAGAGTCGAGGGGTTGTAAGTGGTGTCCACACCTTAGCCAATGATTAATACTCTGGATGAGCCTGTGTTGGGACTGTCAGTGGTTGGGCATGGCTGCGCAATGAAATTGTTATTATTGACCCTATCTTTTCCTAGAGTGTGTTTTGATTGGCCTCGGTACAAGAATCCTTTGCCTCAAGTTGAGACAGAGTGAAGGATTTGTAGTAAGTGGGAAATTTTACAGAACATACATCTTGATAATAGAAGAGATTTCATTGGACATCTGAATTTTCCACAGGATTAATAAAGTATCTGTCTGTCTATCTATCTATCTATCTATCTATCTATCTATCTATCTATCTATCTATCTATCTATCTTTAGTAGAATCATTTCTGCGTCTTAATGATCAGCTATATCCTTTCTAGCAGTGTGTGTGTAGGCAATATTACGACAGAGCCATTTTGATACAGTACCCTTTCACAACAGGCGAGTAACCCCTCTCGTCTTGGCCCCTCTTAAACACTGCACCCTGGTGGCTGTATAACAGTAGAGGGTGAGAGGTGGAGGCTTAAATCTGGTTGCTGTCAAGTCCTCTCGCCAACTAGAATGACCATTGTGCCTTTTGAAGGTGTTACAATGATGAGAACACGTGTGCCTAACATTTCCCAATAGATTTACAGTAGGTGTGCCCCTGCCATACTATGTTCTTGTAGTGAGTTGATGCCAGGACAGATGTTGTTAGTGTATTTACCGTTCTAATTTCTCATTACAACACTGACCCTAATCAACAGTACAGCACGAAATGTAACCCCATCTGTCAAAGTAAGATATGTAGGAGCCATTTTTAATAGAGTTTGATAATAGGGCACTAGTGATTTTGGCCCTCTGTTCTACAAACAACAACCATTTTCCAGAATGTATAGCAGGCCTTTTGGAAACTGTTAGGTTGTCAAGATGTCTTTCACTAGGTCCTTTGTGTTTTCTATTTCTGAGTATCTGGTAATGAAACCTGATGTTGACTGAAGTTGGCAGACCGAGACCTTTCCTTATTGCCTCTCCCTGATTTGTTGCTTTTATCTAAAAAAAAATTGATACACAAAAAAATTGTGTTCATGTTTGCGGTGTGAGGTGAAGAGGACAAAATGAGAACTTAGGGATATTTATATAGCACCTTTCCATAGCTCTTTGTGTCAATTTCTTCCATTTTAAGAAAATCTAATTCATGAATCAATGTGTTTCCACTTTTATGACTCAGTGCTTCCTTGTTTTTTTATCTTCCTTTAGACCCATTCAGCAGCTGATCAGCTAACACTCTTGCCAACCAACAAAGGAGATGCAGAGAATACCTTGGAAGGGCTCTTAGAATGGCTGAGGCTGGACAAAAGCGGTGCAGCTTTGTACGGAGAAATGATCCATGTTTACCTGCATCCATGCAGCTCCAGGACACCTTTTAATGATGCCTCATCTGGTCCTCTTGAATAACTTTTGGCCCGCACTGAGAAAGGCCCTCTGTTTTGATTCACAATTCAGCCTGTTAATGTTCCCCTGTCTCTGACCTTGCTGCTGCCATGCGGTTAGCCCCATGAGGCTCCAAGAGCCCTTCCTTGCGTGTCTGTGACGCCTCCTCCCCACTCTATGGAGGCTGAGCCCAGCAGTCCAGCTGATGGGGAGCGCTCTGGAAGGCAAGAGCAGCAGCATGTGACGGCTGAATCCTCACTAGGATCCTGTCCACCTCAGCAGCCCCAGCAGCCTCCAAATCCTCGTCCTGTACACAGAGCCTTGGGCCGCCTGCAAAATCGCCAACCCAAACGCTCTGACCTTCTGCTTCGGTTACAGCAGCAGCAAGCAGTAGCATGGCAGCATTCAGACAACCCAGGTCCCTCAGGAAGCAGCTTCTTCTCTCCAGCTTCCCCGTCAACCTCATCCCTCCGCTCTACTTCCTCCAGCCGGGGAGAGCATAGTCATGGGGTCCCATCTCAGTCCAGCCAAGAGGGCCTAGAAGGGATCAGCTCACCCAGAAAAGGAGAGAAGAAACCCCAAAAACCAGGGAAATATGTGTGCACTTACTGTGGCCGTCCATGTGCCAAGCCAAGCGTTCTTCAGAAACATATTCGCTCCCATACAGGAGAAAGACCTTACCCATGTGTTCCCTGTGGCTTTTCTTTCAAGACAAAGAGCAATCTTTACAAGCACCGCAAGTCCCATGCCCATCGCATTAAAGCAGGCCTGGCATCCAGTCGTGATGAGCCCAGTTTGAGTGGACCAGAGGGCAGTGGCATTGGAGAAGACCCTGAGGAACACACAGAGGGAGAAAGCACTGAGTCTGAAGAAGAGACAGGCCAGCATCTAAAGTCCTCCTCTAAGGAGATGCTGGGCCAGCAAAGGAAAGGTGGTAAGGAGGTGCTGGGTGGCTCAGAGGAGACCCAGAGGCCTGAAGACTCTCAGGCTGTCAAGCAAAGGCTGGCATTGAGGCTTAGTGAAAGGAAACGTGGACCCATGGCTTCTCCAGATGACCCTCCTTCCTCCCTCTCCACCTCATCTTCTTCTCTAGGCCCTGGCAGCAAAGGCAGCACCGAGTCTGGCTACTTCTCAGGATCAGGCAGCACTGACCTATCCCAAGTAAGCCCTCCTAGTGCCAGTGCTAAAACCTACGCAGAAATTATTCTAGGGAAATATGGAAGGCTGGGGGGGCAGCAGCGCAGTCCCCATCAACAGCAGCCTCATACTTCACTTTCATCATCGTCAGGAATGGAGGAAAAGAGCATTCCCTTCACTGTACCCAAAACCCAAGTAATAGAACATATTACAAAGCTCATCACTATCAATGAAGCAGTAGTAGACACCAGTGAGATTGACAGTGTAAAGCCCCGACGCTCCTCTTTGTCCAGGAAGAGCAGTATGGAGTCACCTAAATTTAGCACACCTAAAGACCCCTACACATTTGATCCCAAAGGTGAAACCCCCGGCCCCAGTGGTTTGAGGCACCTCCACAATCCTGAGGCAGATCTACCAGGTACACAGGAGCTGTCATCAGTGCCTCTGCTTAGAAGCCACTCAATGCCATCATCTACCAGCCAAGGAGAGCCTTCTACCTCTGGCACCATGTCTCCCAGAGGTTACCGTCTCTGCCAGTCATTCGATGAGCAGCAAGCAGTGGCAGCAGAGATGAGGGTTGGCCATGCCCAACGTATGCTGAGGCGCCAACCTGCCATAGAAGTTCCCCTGGGTGCGGAGATAATGCTGGAGGAGGCTGGTCCCACCTCCTCCTCCTCCTCCTCGTCAGCCAGAGGCACTGAACTAGCCAGGCAGCCGCAGCAACAGCAGAAGAGTTCTGGTCTGTTTGAATGTGAAGCATGCAGGGCACGCTTCCAACATACTGAAGGCTACGAGGCCCACAAAGGCATTTGCCCAGGACAGCAAAAATTGGATCAGGAGAGTGGGGATGTGAGTAAAACATGCAGGGAGGACCGCCCTCAGATGATGATGCACTATAAGTTCCGTGCACTGGCCATGGCTGTGAGGAAGAGGAGGAAAGAGGAAAGCCTGGAGGAGGACCCTCCCAGCCCTGGGTCTGACACCATGTCAAGCAGCTCTGCAGGCCTCATTCAAGGGCCAAGCAGAACGGAGCAAAGCCAGGCCCTCTCAGGTTTGTTTACGTCTCCCTGCAATAGCAGACAAAATTATGTTTTCCTGTATGAGCAATATGTTTCTTTTCTTCCATACCTTTTTATCCTCTTTTAACAGAGGGAAACTTGAATGGCTTAGGAAAAGATATACTGGGTCAATATCTACATAATTGATATAAGGCAAAGAAAACACATTTGTTGAATGTTTGTTGTTTGTGTTGTATGTTTCTAGGTGTGTCTATACAGACTGACCCAAAACAACAGCAGCAACAGGGCAGGAAGGGTGTGTCTGTCATCCAACACACAAGGTCTTTTGAGAAGCAGGAGAGTACATCCACAGAAAGTCAGGAACCAGACCTCAGAGAGAGTCAAAAAACTCAACAACTCGAGCCAAAACCATCACCCTCTACATCTCGCCTCATCCGCCAGCCAAACATCCAAGTGCCAGAGATTCTTGTTACTGTGGAGCCTGATGCTGACATGTCATCTGTGTCACCACCAGTGACAGCATCCTCATCCAAGGTACATGACTATTTGAAGGAGTGTTAGCTTTATATTTTTATGCATTTTTGTAGTATTGACTGCCCTGCTTGACTGCCATTCAGCATTCAATGATTTAAGGTTGTTTTCCTCTTTGACTTAAAATCTTTTTAATTTCAATATCCTTAGAAAATTTTTGAGCAGGTGAGAAATCAACATCCCCTCTTTTTACACGAAAAGATGTTATTTATACATGTATACATGATTTATACTGGGTAAATTAATAAATGTTTTATCTGTCCTAGGAGGCAGAGAGAGTGGAGGAGTTCCAGTGGCCCCAGCGTAGCCAGACTCTGGCCCAGCTCCCTGCAGAGAAGCTGCCACCAAAGAAGAAGAGACTCCGTCTGGCAGAAGCAGCCCAGTCCTCTGGGGAGTCTAGCTTTGAGTCTGTGTCTCTGTCTCACAGCCCTGGCCAAGAGAGCAACATCTCCCACACATCAAGCCTTTCTGTTTCCTTTGAGGACACTGCAAGATCAGAGCCAGCCATCTGGGCCACCGGTAGCCAAAGCTCCCAGATGTTGATGGTGCCACCCGCTTCCCACCAACACCACCAAAGCCACAAGGAGATGAGGCGCTCAGCCTCAGAGCAGGCCCCAGCCAGTCCCCAGCAAACAGAGCAGGTCTCAGAGACCAGAAGTAAGTCCTTTGACTATGGGTCCCTGACCCCTCAGCAGCCTACATCCTCCTGGAAAGAAAGAAGAAAGTGTCTCCTTGTCAAGCATGCCACCTTAGGGGAGCCTGAGCAGGAGGAGGGGGCCAGCGTGACTCAGTTGTCCAGAGCAGAGAGTCCAAAGCCTGGGCCTTCCCGTTCCATCCTTCCTCCTCTCTATTCCACTGAGGCAAGCCCCCGATTCAGCCTGGAAACCACAGGGAAAGCCTTGCAGCTCCTACAGCCACGAATCTTCCCACCCCCTCAGGACGTGCTCCATTTTCAGCCTAGGGGCCAGCAAGCATTCCCCCCGGGATCACTGTCCCAACTACTCCCTGTTACCTCAGCCATCTCTGAAGTACTGTCCACCCAGATCATCCACAGAGCCTTCTTACATTCACAGTCAGGACCTTCACATTCAGAAATACAACCAGCACGGATCCACATGGCAGAGCAGTTGGGTATACCACTCCATCAGCTTCCAGCCTTAGTTCCTCTCCAGTTCTCTTCGAGGACTAGAGCTAGTCAGGCTCTGTACTTGCCTGTTCCTCCAAGACTTAACACACATGTTCCTTCCCCTCCCACTAGTGAGGACAGACCCTCCGTCTCTTCCATGTCCTCCAGCCTTCCCCATCAGTCCCTTGTAACAATCTCCTACAACCAGCCACAGCCAGTCATCACCACATGTCTTGCACAGCTTACACCAGTAGTGTCCCTTGTGGTGCCAGTGCGCCTCCAGACACACATACCTACCTATGCCAGTGCCATGTACACTACCCTGTCCCAGATCCTGGCCTCCACCCGCTCACAGGAGCCCATTTCTTGCACAGCTATGGTCATTATGGGCCAGGTGGAGCAGGAAAAGCAACAGAGATCCTACTTGAAGGTCCCTTCTCCAAGCATCATTCTTCCACTGACTCTGCCTGCTGAACTGGCCTCAGGATCTGGGGAGGGATACGGTCCACTGGGGGCTGGAGGAAGTAAACGGATGCTTTCTCCTGCAGCCAGTCTGGAACTCAGCACGGAGGCTCAGCGTCACCAGAAAAGGGTAAAAGAGGAAGAGGAAGGGGAGCAACATAGGCCTGGAGAGGAGGGGGGTGTAGAACAGAAAGTAAGAGAGGAAGAAGAAAGTAAAGCAACTGGGAGAAAACTGGAAGAGGGAGAGGGGAAACACCCAGAGAGGGTAGAGGTGACGACATCTGTGAAAGAGGAGGGGGAACTAGAGAAAGTACCAAGGAAACATAACAGGGAGGAAAAGGAGGAGGTGGAGAAGGAATCAACTGAGAGGACAGGTCAAAAAAAAGAGGAGGTCCCAGTTGTGGAAGAGGGGATTGAGAGACCAAGCACACCTTCATACCCCACCCTCCACACCTCCACCTCAGTCAACTGGTGCTACCTTAACTATGTCAAACCCAACCCATCTGCCCAGAGGGACCCCCGCACCTCAGTTTATTCTACCTGGAGCGTCAGTGCTCACAACCCTAACTTGCCAGGCCTCAGCACTAAGGTGGTCTTGTCTCTACTGTGCTCCAAACAAAAGCACAGCACAGAGACATACACCATGGCCACAGCCCCAACGCCAGCCAAAAGCAAATTGGCCCCTGCCACTAGCAGGACCCCGCGTGTGTCAGAGGTAAACATAACCAATACACCCTCACTGAATTTTATGAATGTTAGTTTATGTATGTTATCCTGTTATAATAATGTTATACTCTTGTCTTTTTTAACAATATGTGGGTTTTACATACAACCCTATTAATGTGCTTAAAGGGGAAGTCTACCCATTAAAGACTGTTTACAGGTTATTGGGGGGGGGGGCTACTGGATATGTTCCAGAGGGGGTTAAGCAAAATCTGATAAACTGCCTCAAGTGACGTCACAAGTGTTGACACATGACATCCTTTGAGGGGGTGTCGGTTGGGACTCAAAACTACAGGCTACAGGCCTGTGTTACCTCCTACTAGCATAACACACCTGAGTTTCATTATGGGTTACAGGGATGATAGTGTCCCTCTTTTTACTGTCCTTCATGAGTGCAACAATATTACCGGAAAAAAAGTTAAGATTTTATTTTAAGTTGTTTTGAATTTTTCTGTGTGTCTTGAGTGTAGGTACATGCCACCCCATCCAGCACGCTCGATGAAGTAAAGGATCAACAGCAACATCAGAAGGAGGAGAATAAAGAGATGAGGGAAGAGGAAAGACCCTCCACCTCTAAACAGGGCGAGCCCTCTCGTGTTCGTATCTTTGAAGGCGGGTAAGAACTACGAGAGTTACACTGTTAAAATGCACATCTTTTAATTGAAAAATTCAATAGTTGGGAGCAATGGCAGTGGCTCATTACACAAGTAATCTGTTTTTCTGTCACAAACCAATGCCTGATGACAGCAAAACAGCAACTATGGAGAGCTGACAAGAGTGCACATAAAATTACAGTAACAGATGGGAGGAAGTGGAGCATGCATTTGTACCTGCAGCCAAGCTTTTTCCTCTTACTGTTGGCATAAATGTCTGTGTTTTTAGAAGTGCTACTTTTGAGAGATGGACGCGCGTGTGTGCGTACTTCTGTCTTTGTGAGGACCAGTTTGAGTTTCAGATCTTACAGAGTGAGGATATTTTGGCTGGTCCTCATTTTCTGACATACCATCAGATGGCTGTTTTAGGGTCACGGTTAGAATTAGGTTGGGGTTAGGGAATGTATTATGTGAAACTGTGTGTGTGTGTGTGTGTGTGTGTGTGAAGGGGAGAAGGTTGTCTCCATTTTCACTTAGAAAGATTTTCCTTAATACCTGTTTTTACAGTTACATAAATTATTGAGAAGACAGAGAAGCACAGTATGGAGCAATCTGCAGGCTATCACAATCATAGTCATGGCTGTCATGTTTGTGTGCATGTGTTTGTCCTCAAACCTGTACACATTTGTCCTTGTCACTGCATTCACATGTTTCTGCTTTCCATAAATGTCTGAGGGATCTTTTCCAGTGCAGCCTGTCTTCTTTCCCCAGTTAATGTGTTTAGAGCTGAAAGATTCCCCAGCAGCTGATTCTGTATAGATTCGTTGACACTGAAGAAATGGTAGAAATAGATAAGAATAAAAAGGAGGGGAAGGAAATATGGAAATGGTAGAGTAGTGGATAGAGACATAAAATTTTCCAAATTAATGACAATTATTTAGAAGAAAACACTGGTTTTCCTTTCAATGCAGATGAAAAATATTTTATAAAGTTCTGAGGAAGGTAATAGAGATTTCTCAAGAAAATTTTTGTACGTATGTCAACATCCTGGACAACATCCTTCTCATCCTGGAAGCTCTTCCAGTTTTACTTACCCATTTATAATTTTCTCTTCATTCCATCTCATCCTCCCTTGTGACCCCTGTCTGTGTACCTGCACTACTTGATGTCATGTTGTATTTTCTCAATTCATGCAAATAAGCCCAGCTACTCACTCTACAACACAGCTGAATGTTTTCTACCCAGACTCTTTTAGGACTCGTTATCACAATCTCCCTATTGTCTTAGAAATCATGACTGTGTGCCACTCATTCTACTCTGGAGAACAAGCGGCACCCTTTTTTATGAATATGCAGCATGCAACTTTGTTTTTGTTCCAGTGACTTGCACAATTTCATCCTGATCCAATTTCAGATATTTCTTTAAGAAAGAGTGGGTGCAGGGGCCTCTAGAGTTTATTAGTATCACACAGCTAAAGAAACGGGCAGCTCTTTTCTCGATAACACATCTCAGTAATTAAGTAAGCATAGCTGTTCCTGCTTGGTGGTAGCATTAGTACATGGAATGAGAGCTTTAATCCATGTTTAAGAGCACAAACTGAACTATGTCCTGGATTCTGTCAAAACATGTAGATTGATCTCTATGTTGGAAGTGGTCAGCACTGCTGATTTCAAAAGATCAGTTATGTCAAAACTCTTTTGTCCAAATTGCGACTGAAGTAAGTTTCAGTACTAGCACAATTGTCTTTTACCATTTACAGTTGATGCATCTTTCAAATTCAATGGCAAAATCAATCAATCACAGTCTGGTTGGAAATGGTAATCTCTCCACCAAACTGCCACAGCGGCTGTTAAGATGCAGCACAAGCAGGGACAGATTGAAAGCTGAGTTTACCAAGGGACGTGCTGCCGATTTAATGCTCAATGTGTGAAGTGCAACTTCTGCCTCTTTTTTCCAGAGATGTGGGTGGATATTTTTAGCAGTAGCAAGAAATACATACCAGTAAACAGTAGCCAGACCCTGAATGAATACAACATAGCGCCACTGTTGAGACTATTTTACAGCTGTGTGACAATTTGCTATGATTTGCTGTTTGCTGTTGCTGGTTCTGTTATACAATAGGGAGCATTCACAGCCTGGGTTCTTGTAGATGTGGTGCATATCCTGTAATTAAACAGAGTCAACATGTATTGGATATTTACAATTCAAAATGGATTGCACATCTCTTCACGAGTATTGAGATTAGATGGAGTTTTCATAGAGGACAGTTCATTCAGATATAAAATGTCTGCGGTCCACTCTGTCCACAAATAACCTTTCATAAACATCAAGATTGTGTATAAACAATGTTTTTATAGACTAGAACTAAATGTGTTGTTTGATTAATATATATATAGTATCTATTTTAGGTTGTTGGCCATAGCCAGGCTTCCCTTCCCCCTCTTTAGCTGCTGCTGTTCTTGGCAGGGCCACCCAATCCCAGCAGAATAGCTTGTATTCTCTATGTGCCCAGGGTGTAGTGGAGGGAACAGTTTAGGGACTCAGTACTGCTGGGGTTTTGGTGGGGCTTCCCCAATCTGCCCTCATAAAGAAAGCATTGTTTCCACGGTTTCCCGATGTGTGTGTGTGTGTGTGTGTGTGTGTGTGTGCGTGTGTGTTTGTGTTTGTGTTTGTGTTTGTGTGTGTGTGTGTGTGTGTGTGTGTGTGTGTGTGTGTGTGTGTGTGTGTGTCTGTGTGTCTGTGTGTGTGCATGTTCAGAGTACACGTGTATGCATATATTTGTACTGCACAAAAAGCCCACCTTTACATTCACCCTTTATTAAAACTGCACTAATCAATATTTTTGATGAGTAGGTGAAATGAATGTTTAATGTGAAATGGGTCACTTGTAGCGATGGGACCACAGAGATTTATCACACAATGGTTCGGTTACCCACAGCTCCTCTGGAGCGTTTAACCTCTTTTAGACCATTGTTTCGGTTTTTCACATCACAAATTCCACTGTCATCAAACTTGTTCCCACCAGCTGCAAGTAGCTGGGGAAAAGACTCTGTGAAAACCACCATATGCTCCCTATGGAGCACCAAGCAACAGACAATATGAAACTGCATCTAGCTGGTAAGCATAGTGGAGCATTTAGCAGCTAAAGAGGCTGATAGTTTTGGCTGTGGAGACTGAGAAGCTTTGGCATTTTTGCATTTAGTTTCTAAATTGTAACAAACAGTGAAATCAGTGTTCTATATGAAAGTAATCCTAAATTGTGATTTTGTGGCAACCAACCCTCCCATCTCTCTATTTCTTTCTCCACCCTCTCAGGTTTAAGTCCAATGAAGAGTATGTTTATGTGCGAGGTCGCGGCAGGGGAAAGTACATATGTGGAGAGTGTGGCATCCGCTGTAAGAAGCCCAGCATGCTGAAAAAGCACATCCGAACGCATACAGATGTCCGTCCGTACATTTGCAAACACTGCAACTTTGCCTTCAAAACCAAAGGCAAGGGGACAATTCACACGTTACTTAAAATGTGAACTGTACTGCTAATCTTTCCATTGTGTTATAGCCATCTTTGTTAAGCCCAGTGATCACATTAGACCTGTGTTATTGAAATATCCTAATTTTCCTTGCTGTGTTTTTAAAGTATTTTTTCCTGTTCCTTCTTAGGAA